>ML782549.1:332217-356321 GCA_009831015.1 Picea engelmannii | reverse complement strand
AAACTGTTATTGTAGGCGAACTATACCAAAGGTAGTTACTTCTCCCAATGGGTTTGATTATCCATAACATACACCCTAAGCATGTCTTCCATAACCTAATTTACTCTCTTAGTTTTTCCATTTGTTTCAGGATGATAAGTTGTTCTTAAGTTCAAATGAGTTCCCAACACTAATTGCAAACTTGTCCAAAACCTAGATGTGAACCGAGAGTCCCTATTTGAAATGATATTCTTGGGTAACCTGTGAAAACATATGACCTCACTTATAAACACACGTTCCACATCGGTGACATCATAAGTGTCTATAACTGGAATAAAATGAACACTCTTGGTCAACTTATAAACTATCAGAAGAATGGCATTGTGTCTATGCGATGTGAGTGACAATCCCACAACAAAATCCATAGAAATGACTTCCCACTTGGACATAGGAACCTCATGTGGTTATAGGAGACTTGTCAGGTGGTGGTGATCAACCTTCACTTGTTGACACTCTAGGAACTTGGAGATGAAATTGACTACATCACGTTTTCATACCTACCCGGAAGAAAATCTTCTTCATGTCTACATACATTTTCTTCATACCTGGATGTGAACAATAAAGTTCTCTAAGGTATTCCTTGAGTATGATGCTTTGAATATCCTGACCTTTGGGGATGTACATCCTTCCGTGATATCTTAACAATCCATCTGCTTCTAGGATATATCCTTCATACTTTTGATCTACTTGCCTCCCACTTTTGAGGGTTTAAGTAAATTTTAAATAATAGGTATCTCCAAGAAGTTTCCCCAACACACGCTCCCTCAGATTATTTTTTAAGGGTACAAAAGAGAATACATGTGGTCTCCTACTCAAGGCATTCGTAACCGCAATCTCCTTTCCCTTGCTATACAAAATAAAAAAAATCATACTCACTCATAAAATCACTCCATCACCTCTTCATGGCATTGAGATCCCTTTGATTGAAGAGATGATTTACGATTTTGTGTTCTGTTTTGAGATCAATATTTCTCCCCATTAGATAGTGCCTCCAAAGTTTTAGAGCTAGTGGTACAACTGCCAACTCTAAATCATGAGTAGCGTAAATCCCCTCATGTTGCTTAAAATTTCTTGACTCATATGATATCAGTCCTCCATCCTGCATTAGCATGGCCCCCAATCCTTTGTTCAAGGAATACGTGCATACTATTAAGTATTTTCCCATATTTGACACTCACAAAATTAGTGCAGTAGTTAGTAACCTATTAATCTCGATGAATGCACTATCATATTCTTTTTTCCATTCATACTTAACCCCTTTGCACTACAAGGTGGTGATGGGTTTTGCTATTTTAAAGAACCATTCCACAAACCTCTAATAATAACTCTCTAGCCCCATGCCGCTTCTTACCTCATGAGCATTTTTCGGCAGTGGCCATTCCATAATGGCCTTTACCTTTTCTAGGTCCACATAGATTCCTTCACTATAAATGATATGACCTTAATAGTGAATTTCTTTCTAGATGAAAGAACACTTCAACAACTTTCCATACAATTTGTTCTCTCTAAGGCATGACAACACCATTCACAAGTGTTCCTCATGTTCTCTTTCATTCTTGGAATATATGAGAATATCATCGAGAAAGACCTGTACAAGGCAGTCTAAGTAGTTTCATATTACACCATTGATGAGGCTCATGAATACTGTTGGTGCATTGGTCAAACGAAAAGGTACTACGATGAACTCATAATGCCCAAACTGAGTTTGAAATGTAGTTTTAGGAATATTGCTTTCCTTAATCCTTAACTAGTGATACCCTGATTGTATATCAATTTTTGAGAAAATTGCTTCTCCTTTCATCTGATCAAAGAGATCATCTATCCATGGCATTGGGTACCTATTTTTCACTGTAGCATGGTTCAAGTCCCTATAATATATACACGGTCATAAGGAACCATCCTTCTTCTTCACAAAAATTACTGGTGCACCCCAAGGTGAGACACTAGAACTTATTAGTCCTATGTCAAATAGTTCTTTCAACTACATCTACAACTCACAAATTTATGGCACTGTCATCCTCTACGGAGTCTTGAAAATTGGCTTCACACTAGGTTTTATCTTAATGGTAAAATTAATCTCCCTCTCAGGAGGTGATCCTCACAACTCTTTAGGAAAAACATCCTTAAACTTTGACAATACTAGATATTGATCCAAGGAGGGTCCTTTCCCTTGACTAACTGATTCCACTACATATAAACATCAACCTTGCCTCATGCAACACTTAACCTTCATGGCCCAGAAAAAGCATAGAGACACCTTCCTCCATATACCATGGATCTCTATTGACCTCCCTTCATCATCAACACAAAACACTCTCTTCGCAAAGCAATCTACTAAAGCTCGATGGGATTCTAACCATTCCATTCCAGTGATTAGGTCATACCTCTCTAGAGCAGTGACATGCACCTTCAACCTATTAGTACACACTCTCACGTCTACTAGACAATTAGCAATGCTAAGTCCTACCACTTTTTTTTCCCCCGAATCAACATCAACTTGTTTAAATTCATCGTTCTTGTAGGTTTCCAACCCACACTTTTCTAATGCACAAGGTGAAATGAAACTATATGTAGCACTAGAATCAAATAAAATTTTAACATTAACATGATTTTTCATACCTGATGAATCTACCACAGTGGATTGATTCTCTACTTGGCATTTTTTAATCGCTACATAAATCTCATGGCTACTACTTGCTCGTCCCATCAGGGCATTTCCTTCTCTATGCATAAATCATGCTTGTGACTCTAGAAAATCACGCTGGTAATGGATCCTTCACACGCCCAACAAGTAACCCCATGTGGAGCTTGGGTGCTTCTCTATGAAGGCCTTTGAAGTGAGTTCCTTCACCTAGAGACCCTTCCCATAATTGTTTCTCCCTGAGAAGGTTGTCGACCTTCCTGCATCGTTGGTGACGAGTGGGATGTTTTACTCGCTGCCATTGAAATACATGTAGAAACTTCTCTCGGTGTGACTCTTTTTTCATAAGGAGGTGGCCTAGAGATTCCTCCCATCGAGAAATTCCTAGGGGCCTTCCCCATGAATCCATTATGTTGTGGAAATGATGATCTCATACCTCTTTTTAAGCACATGTGCTCCTTTGTGTAACGTTCATTTTAAACTCCTTTAGCTACTCATGATGGTTTCCACATCTGTACCATGGCCCTTATCTTAGGGTTTAACCCATACACAAAACGTTCTTCTTGGCGTTGATCGATATTGATGTATGATGCATATTTTACTAACTCCATGAACCAAATCTCATATTCTTCCATAAACTAGAGCATGAAATGCTCCTACCTGTTGTTCCACGTAGTATGCAGGAAAATATTTCCTTTGAAACCTTTCCTCAAAAATCTCCCATGAGACGATATCTGGGGTAAGGTGCAACTACCTCTCTAGCTTACCCCGCTAGTTCAAGGCATTGTCCCTCAACTGACATATTGCAATATTCACCTTATATGTGGAAGCATAGTCTCTTAAGGTGAAGCATCATGTCATTCCTTCCAACCCTGCTTCTGCATGTTCACTTGCATGACCCGCAAGAAATTTTGGGAGTTTGATCTTCTATAGTTCACTTTTGATGTCCCCTAGTGGAGGCCCTCCCTCTGATTCCCTCGCCACTTTAGGGTTACCCACTCTAGATGGTGGGGGTTCCACTTCAACATTAGATGACTGTAGTCCCTTTAATGTCTTATTAATAGCATCTAAAGAGCACAAAATGAGAGATAAACCAGGCAATGGTGGTGGCAACGCCAACATTGGTGGTCCTTCCGATAATTCCCCTGTTGGATGGTGATTGGATTCCTACTTGTTTTTGCAATGTCATCAACATGATTGATTGGATGCCTACCTGTTGCTGCACTGTCATCATAGTTTGTGTTTGAAAGTGTTGTTGTGTGGCCATTGTAGCCAGAGGAAGGAAGAGTCCAAGAGGCTGCATCGGTTGAAAATTGAACTCCTCTGATTTGATTTCCATGACTATGCCAACAATAACATGCACCTCATCGTACACCATTAGGCTTCCCACTATCCCTCTCACATAATTATCTCGTGCATCTATTAGACTAAATTTGAGTCTTGTACCACCTTGGGTACGAGCATCACATGGGAATGCTTCGATCAGGGATACAATTTCAAACACCCCAGTCTGATCTACAATCCATCCTATAGTGACTGACTTCCTTGGGTTAACGTTGGTGACATACCCTCTCCCACCCATAACGACGAGTCCGATCTGGAAAGTGTGCATGAAAGTTTCCAGTATATCTGTGATGTCAAAGCCACTGTGGACCTCCAGTACATGACTTTTCTTCATGTCTAATATCTCACGGATTCCAGTTAGATGATTCTTGGGTTTGTTTCTACCGTGTAGCCTTTGGGTCTCCATATCCCCACCCTCCATTGGAAACTCCTCATCATCCTTTGCGTTGTTAATGTTACCATTCAATCTGTTAAATTATGAGCTTGATTTATTATGCAGTTTATTTCTTTTATTTTCTTCAATAATTTGATTCCATCTTAATATACTTCAACTATTCCAAATCATAATCTAATATCAATAATTATGTAGATAAGTAAACATGCATATCAACAACACATATACCTTGGGGAAACTCTGTACAGGGAGAAAAACCCCAACAAACAATATTGCTTTATTGCATTAATAATGTAAGATCTCTTATAAATATCCACCATGAATGTTTAGATCTCAAAGAGCTTTCCAAGATGACTCTGACCTAACAAAGACTTACAAGACATTTCTGAAATACACCTTTGATATGTTGCCTCTTTATCACTGATGTGCTCCTCTATTTCTTCACCATCAACCTACATATGAAAACTATGTTTCAAAACTGTGTTGCAGAACTGTATTGAAGAGAGGGGTCGACGTCTTCTTACACGGGTTAAAGAGGGGAAGAGGGGAAGCTCAAAATAGTAACATGATTGCATGCATTAAAAATAACTAAGCTTCATTCTTTTGTTCGAACTTAGAACTAGACTTGATATTGGTTACAAATCATATTTACACTTTAGTTCGAACTTAGAACTAGACTTGAGATTGGTTACAACTCAAGAGTACACTTTAGTTGAAACTTAGAACTAGACTTGAGACTGACATGCTTTAGTATGAACATTATACTTTAGTTCTAAAGTAGAACCAGAATCAAGACTTTAGTTGCAACTCAACATCACACTTTAGTTCTAAAATAGAACTAGACTCAAGACTTTAGTTGCAACTCAACATTACTAAAATAGAACTAGACTCAAGACTTTAGTTGCAACTCAACATTACACTTTAGTTCTAACACAGAACTAGACTCAAGATTTTAGTTACAACTCATGACAAGGCAATTCAAAATTCTCTTCATGGTGGATAATGTTTACACATGCCAACACACTAGATCAATACAATTACACCATTTGCAATATCAGGAATATCATTTGTTTATAGCTCATAGGAATTTTATATTCAACCTAACTTTTTCTAGATGCCTTGAATTTTACTGATGGATCTCAAGGTTTGACTAGGCTCACAGAGGTTGTATGTTCCCATTGAATTTTTCACTAGTTTGTCTATGCTCATAAAGGTTGTATGTTCCCCCTGACTTTTTCACTAGACTGTTTATGCTCACAGGGTTTGTACGTTCCCCGTGACTTTTTCATTAGACTCACATAACATATTGTTTGTCTTGAATTTTGGTTGACTCATAGAGGTTGTACATTCCCCTTGGCGTTTTTCAATACCTCACAAGACTGGTTGATTCTCCAAATCTCCTTGGCTAGCCCCAGGGTGGCCCATATGGCCTCTCTTTGGATAATGGTTGTCAATGCTTCCAAATTTAACACTCCCTCTAAATGAGGGAGTCATTCTCAGCCACACCAAGCTTGCCTCTCAGCTTCACAAACTGTCTTGAGGTCAGAGGCTTGGTCAGGATATCATCTACCTTCTCACTCGTGGCTATGTACAGTAACTTCACATTTTTTATCTGGACCAAGTTTCATATGTAGTGGTACCTCATGTCAATATGTTTTGAACTGTCATGAAATACTGGGTTCTCTTTCAATTTTAGGCAACTTTGATTATCATAGTGAACCACCATCATCTTGAGCTTGTCACCAAACAACCTAGAAAACAATTTTGTAAGCTATACTTCTTCCTTGCTAGCATCACTTGTTGAAATGTACTCATCCTTTGTTGTACTCTGTAAAATGGATCCATGCTTCCATCTTGACCAAGAGATCATAGTGGATCCTAAACTGAAGCAGTATCCAAAAGTACTCTTCTGATCCACTGGGCTTCCTACCCAGTCACCATCTACATACCCATGCGGAAATAAACCACCATTGGATGTATATCTTAGACCATAATTAATGGTGCCTCTAAGATATCTCAAGATGTGCTTTGTTGCCACCTAGTGTCTTTGTCTCCATTTAGTCATGAACTGACTCATTGCAATCACTGCATATCATATATCTCACCTAGGGTGGATCATGTACATCAATGATCCAATCAGATGCCTATACATTGTGGGATCCTCCAAATCTGAACCTGTATCAGAATCATGTAGCTTCCTCAGGTTGGTAACCATTGGAGTAGACATGGATTTGCAATCCATCATACCAAACCTCTTTAGCACATCCACTCTGTATTTTCCTTATGCCAAAAATATCTTTCCCTTTCTTTTCCACACTTCCAATCCTAGAAAGTAATGCATCAAGACTAAGTCTTTCATCTCGAACTCTGAGGTTAGCTCCCTCTTACACCAGGCTATTATCCCTTCATCTCCTGTTATAAAGAGATCAAGAACATATAGGATTAGTATAACAGGTTGATTACATCTTACCTTGAAGTATAGATTTGCATCAGCATCACATTTCTGAAAGCCCGAGCTTTTAAGAAATCCATCAATCCTATCATAGCAAAGTCTGGGAGCCTTCTTAAGACCATACAAGGCCTTCCTTAGCTTTCATACATGAGTGCCTTTGTTATGCAATCTAAAACCATATGGTTGTTCCACAAAGTCCTCATGTTCAATCTTTCAATTCAAGAATGTTGTTTTTACATCCATTTGATGTAGCTTCCAACCAAGTACGGAAGCTAAAGAAATAATAGCTTGAATGGAGGTATACCTGGCTACAAGAGAAAAAGTATCTTCGTAGTCGATTATTTGTTTTTGATTGAAGCCTCTAGATACAAATCTTTCTTTGAAATTTTCCACACTTACATCAGCTGCATGTTTGATCTTATAAATCCATTTGGAACAAACCATTGATTTGGCTTTTGGCTTTGGCACAATGTCCCAAACATCGTTCTTTATAATAGAACTGTATTCCTCGGGAATGGCATCCTTCCATACCTGTAATTTATCTTCTTCTTCAAATGAAGAAGGTTTGACATCACTAATGTTTCTCATCAGTGAAATATAGATTCTAAACCTATGAGGCCTCTTCCTTTCCCTGAAAGTGCCTTTGGGAGAAGCTATCATTTCTGCTTCCCACACTATTTCTTTAAGCCACCCTGGGTTCCTTTTGGCTAGAGGTTCTTCAAGAGTTATTTATAACACTTCAGTACGTTCTAGGGTCTCATTACTTGGCCCTTTATGAGGTTCCTCCCTCTAATGATCTGACTCTTCATTTTCAGAAGAGGGTGAATCTAGCTGAACTGCTTCTGAATCCTGTTAAATCTCTCTGGATTTCTTAAATGCGACTTCCTCATGGAAAGTCACATCTCTACTTTCCTGTATTTGCCTCTAACCTAGTACATAAATCCTATAAGCCTTGGAGTTCTCACTGTACGCCACAAACACCCCTTTCTTTCCTAATCCATATTTGTCCTATTTTCCTTAGGGACATGAATATACATAGGACATGCAAATATCCTTATATTCCCTACTTCAGGTTTGATCCCTGAGAAGACTTCTTCGAGAGTTTTGTCCTTAAAAATAGCATGTGGAAACCTGTTCTAAATATACATGACAATGGAGGTAGATTCTGCCCATAAATAATTTGGCAGATCCTTGTCAAACATCATTGCTTTTGCTGCCTCGCAAATAGTCTTATTTTTCCTCTCAACAACACCACTTTTCCGAGGGTTATATGGCATGGTCAGCTGTCTCTTGATTCTTGTTGACGTGCAAAAATCCTCAAACTGAAGAGACTCAAACTCTCCTCCATTGTATTTTCTAAGGTTTATGATGTGTTTCGATGTATGCTTTTCAATAAAGGGTTTATATTCTTTGAATTTATCAAATGTGTCACTTTTATCTTTAAGAAAATATATCCAACATTTTCTTGATTAATCGTTAATAAAAATAACATATTAATAAAAACAACCACTGAGTGAGGTAGATGACATGGCACCACATACATAAGAATGAACCAGATCTAAGATGCCATGAGCTCTGTTGTCAGTACTACAAAATGCTTTCTTTATATTTTTACCTAGCATGCATCCTTTACAAATTTCATTTTTACTAAGAGAAATAGAGGGCATGTCACATACCATGTTCTATAGATATGGAAGAGCTTTGTAATGAAGATGTCCAAGTCTTATGTGCCACAACTCACTGGAGCTAGTTGCATGATCAGCCAATTCCTAAACTGACTATCCTGACACGACATACAATCCTCCACTACGAGTTCCAATGGGTTATGTTGTACTTAAGTGGCTACCTTTACCCCATAGTAGTGCCTTATTGTCCTTGAAGATCACCCAATATCCTTTTTCCTGGAGGGTTGCAACTAATAGTAGATTCTTTTTTAGCACTGGAGAATATAATACTTCATCAACATGAAGTCTAGCCCCATATTCCAATCTGAAGGAGATAGAACCTACTCCCAATATCTTGTAACATTTTTCATCCCCAAGCTCGACTTGCTCTACAAAAGGTTTTATCTCGAAATCTGAGAGGATCTCCTTGTACCCTGTCATGTGCTTTGATGCACCATAGTCTACTAACCAATTTTTCGGCCCCGTGGAAACTAAACTGGATAAGGAAGAAACCAAATAAGAATCTTTCCTATTTTCTCTCTCATTAGAAGGACTTTTCTGATTTATTTTGGATTCGTCATCCTCAACAGTTGAGGCATGATGTTTCCCTTTCCTAGGATATTTTTTACGAAACCAACAATATTTAGCAAAATGACCCAACTTATTAAAACTAAAGCATTTAATCTTATATGTATCAATATTCTTGACTTTGAATGTACCTTTGGTTTTTGGCTTCCACTGAGAGCCTTTATGGAAAGTGCCTTTATTCTTTCCCTTGAATCTTGATGCTAAGGTTGAGTGCTCTTCTTTCATTGGCTCACTCCTGGTAGCTATGCGACTCTCCTCCTAGAGGAAATCACGCCATAACCTCTCAAACATGGGCTGAATGTCTCTTCCACTTACACTGGATAAGAAAGTCTCCCATGAAGAAGGAAGACCGTAAAAAATGGCCTGCACTAAATAATCATCATCCACTATCACCCCTGTGTCCAAAAGTTGATCTCTGATCTGAGATATCCTAGAACAAAAAGATGCCATTGATTCACCTTTCTCCATCTTCAAATACTTAAGCTTGTGCTTAAGTTTCCTCTTCTGACTTGCAACCTATTTCTCATACAGATTCACCAAGGTATCCATACATTCCTTGACAGTCATCAACGAAGTCATTGCAATCATCATACCTTCTTTGATTGAAGAAAAGATGATTTTATTGGCGTTTTCTTGACTCTTCCTTAAATCCATTCTTCCTGCATTATGCATTGGCTCCTCCACCACTGTGGTCACATACTTCTCAAGATCATGCTCTTGCAAGATATTTGTTATACAGAGATTCCACACATTAAAGTTGGTAGCTCCTTCAAGCCTATATTCGACCCTGACTGAAATGGAGGATGCCATGGTTGTCACACTGGAAACTTAATCAAGCTTGCTTGGATCTGTGTTTACATGTTGCTGCACTTCGACACCTTTAACACACCCTAAGCTCTAATACCATGTTAAATTATGAGCTTGATTTATTATGTGTATTAATTCTTTTATTTTCTTCAATACTTTGATTCCATCTTAATATACTTCAACAATTCCAAATCATAATCGAATAGAAATAATTATGTAGATAAGTAAACATCCATATCAACGCTTCTACATGTTCACTTGCATGACCCCCAAGAAACTTTGGGATTTTGATCTTATGTAGTTCGCTTTTGATGTCCCCTGGTGGAGGCCCTCCCTCTGATTCCCTCACCACTTTAGCATTACCCACTCTAGATCGTGGGGCTTCCACTTCAACATTAGTTGACTGATGTCCCTTTAATGTCTTATTAATAGCCTCTAAATAGCACAAAATGAGAGATAAACTAGGCGATGGTGGTGGCAATGCCAACATTGGTGGTCCTTCTGACAATGCCCCTATTGGATGGTGATTGGATTCCTACTTGTTGTTGCAATTTCATCAACACGATTGATTGGATGCCAACATGTTGCTGCATTTTCATCATAGTTGGTGTTTGAAAGTGTTGTTGTGTGGTCATTAAAGCTGGAGGAAGGAAGATTCCAAGTGGCTGCATCGGTTGAACATTGAACTCCTCTGAGTTGAGTTCCATGACTACACCAACAATAACATGTACCTAATCATACACCATTAGGCTTCCCACTATCCCTCTCATGTAATTATCTCGTGCATCCGTTAAACCAAATTTGAGTCCAGTACCACCTTGGGTACGAGCATCGCGTGCGAATGCTTTGGTCACGGATACAATGTCAAACACCTTAGTTTGATCTACAATCCATCGTATAGTGACTAACTTCCTTAGGTTAACGTTGATCACATACCCTCTCCCACCCATAACGATGAGTCCGAGTTGGAAAGTGTGCATGAAAGTTTCTAGTATATATGTGATGTCAAAGCCACTGGGGACCTCCAGTAGACGACTTTTCATCATGTCTAATATCTCATGGATTCCAGTTAGAGGATTTTTGGGTTTGTTCCTACCGCGTAGCCTTTGGGTCTCTAGATCCCCACCCTCTGTCGAAAACTCCTCATCATCCTTGGTGGTGTCAATGCTACCATTCAATTTGTTAAATTATGAGCTTGATTTATTATGCAGATTAATTCTTTTATTTTATTCAATAATTTGATTCCATCTTAATATACTTCAACTATTCCAAATCATAATCTAATATCAATAAATATGTAGATAAGTAAACATGCATATCAAAAACACATATACCTTGGGGAAACCCTGTACAGGGAGAAAAACCCCAACACACAATATTCCTTTATTGCATTAATAATGTAAGATCTCTTAAAAATATCCACCATGAATGTTTAGATCTCAAAGAGATTGCCAAGATGACTCTGACCTGACAAATACTTACAGGACCTTGCTGAAGTACACCTTTGATATGTTTCCTCTTTATCACTGATGTGCTCCTCTATTTCTTCATCCTCAACCTACATATGAAAACTATGTTGCAGAACTGTGTTGAAGAGAGTGTTCGACCTCTTCTTACACAGGTTGAAGAGGGGAACAGGGGAAGCTCAAAATAGTAACATGATTGCATGCATTAAACATAACTCAGCTTCATTCTTTAGTTCACACTTAGAACTAGACTTGATATTGGTTACAAATCATCTTTACACTTTAGTTCGAACATAGAACTAGACTTGAGATTGGTTACAACTGAAGATTACACTTTAGTTCGAACTTAGAACTAGACTTGAGACTGACATTCTTTAGTTTGAACATAGAAGTAGACTTAAGACTTTAGCTGCAACTCAACATTACACTTTAGTTCTAAAGTAGAACTAGACTCAAGACTTTAGTTGGAACTCAACATTACACTTTAGTTCTAAAATAGAACTAGACTCAAGACTTTAGTTGCAACTCAATATTACACTTTAGTTCTAACATAGAACTAGACTCAAGACTTTAGTTACAAATCATTACAAGGCAATTCAAAATTATCTTCATGTTGGATAATGTTTACACATGCCAATGCACTAGATCAATACAATTACATCATTCGCAATATTAGGAATATCATTTGTTTCTAGCTCATAGGAATTTTATATTCAAACTAACTTTTTCTAGATGCCTTGAATTTTTCTAATGGATCACAAGGTTTGACTATGCTCACAAAGGTTGTATGTTCCCACTAAATTTTTCATTAGTCTGTCTATGCTCACAGAGTTTGTACATTCCCCCTGACTTTTTCACTAGATTGTTTATGCTCACAGAGGTTATACGTTCCCCATGACTTTTGCATTAGACTCACAGAGTGACGCAACTGCACCCTCACTGGCACGTCCTCTCACATAGGATCTTCTTCTCCTCGGCCCAAAGAACTCTAAGGTCCTTTTGTTTTCCCTATCGGGAAAATCCAAACCCATAGATTCTCTTCGACACAACTTCCCTTTGTTCACTTATCGGGAAATCGGAACTCGCGACTTTGCAAGTTCTTGGTTGATGACTAGGCTCTCGAACCCCCGAGACCTGATGTCCAGTCAACTCGTTGACTTTTCCCCTGTCGGGACTTTCGCTCTATCGTGACTTATCCTATTACGCTTTCACTATTCGAAATGTCACGTCTTCACTACTTGCGATCTCAAACACTTGTTTCTCCGACTCCCAAGGCCTGATGTGACAAAACTCTGACACACGTGTGAGATTTCTCTTCAAATCCCTGTCACTTCTATCGAGGTATCAGACCTCGCGGGATCGTAAATATGGATGCCAACGTCTCGGTGATTCTCACTGTGAAACCCCGATGACTTATGCCACCTGTTCTCCACTCACTCCTATGGCCCCACACACTATCCTTTGATTGTTGGGATATCGCGTCTCGCGATGTCGCAATTCTCGTTACACACTTTTGGAACTTCGACTTGAAAAATCCTGATACACGATACCACGTGTAGGTTTGACGACTCCTGTGGCCTGGATCAACGGTAACGCTCCTCCTTAGCTTCGAACTTTTCCATGCTTGCTCTATAGCTACCTCACATCTCTGTGTGATCCAACGGCCCATGAAACTTCACGAAATCTCCTCAGAGGTTTTCGATCGTCCGTACTTCCTTGTGTAATCCACGAAACAAAGAAGTGTCTCTCCATGAGACTCGTTCACTTACTCGCCAACCTGTGACGCTTCTCTTAGACCTTCCACGACAGCTTTTATGCACTTATCTTTCAGTGAGTTCGAAGGCCTACTCCTCTTGAGCTTCGTTACGATTCTCAAATCCTTAGAAGGAACTTTACACACACTCCTTGAGGAAAATATTCAACCTTGTCTAAGTTTTGAAGTCTTTCGACCCTGCGCACTCCTGCAGTAGCAGTCCTTCAAAGCTTTTCTCAAGTTCGCAACCCTGAGGATTTTCTCTTGACCTGCACACTCCTTTCACAACACTGTGCCTATCTGTACTTTGAAGAAAATGAGAACAAAAGCTATCTCCAATTGAACCCTTCTATCAACGCACTCCTTGTGGACAATTCAACTGCACTCCTTGCAGGAATTCTCTGGCTCAATTAGAGAAACAATTGAAACTCATTTCATCTCCCTCTCAGACTTCAATTCAACCATGAAATCACATACATAACATATAAAAGCAAATGTATGACAGGAAGAAAATATGAATGAGCATAACATCAATACACAAAGAAACAACACAAACCATGAATTTGAATCAAGAGTTTTCTCTATTAATTCAATATCTATACATGGGTGTTCTTCATACAGGTCTCTTCCTCTTCTTGCTCAAATAATGTTACAATGCACAATGAGGGTGTCTATATCCGTTTTCCCTCTTAGATTCTAAATCTATCAAATATAAAATTAAATTCCTATCTACCAGCATTAACTAAAATAAATTTCGTCTATCTACCTAAGGATGAGAGCTTAAAGGCTCAAGATCCAATACAATATACAAAGTGCACCTTCATAAATGGCTTCATTAAAGACTTGCGCAACAATCCCAAAGTATTTCAAAATTCATGTTGGCTTGTCCAACGGTCTTTTTTCTTACACGCTGGCTCGCTTGATGAGTTGGCGATGATCTTGCATCATACTCCTCGGCTTGAAAATTTTCATCGGCTCGTGTCCATGAGCTCCTGCACAGTCCGTCCATGCTTCTGTATCTTAGCTTTGGTCTCCTAGCTGGCATCTTCCACTGGGTGATTCTTCCACTTGATCAGATACTCAAAGTATATTTCCTTCGGGTCTTCTTACCCACTCTCTTGTCGAGTATGCACTCCATCTATGGCTTTTCTACAACTAGCAATTGTTTCATCCACTAGATTACTGGTTGTTCAGTTCTAGTCTCTGTTTCTCCGGCTCTGTATGGGTATAAATATGCAAAATTGAATATCGGAGATATTTTGATGCCCTCCGACAACTCAATCTCATAAGCATTCTCTCTAAATTTCTTCAGGACCCTGCATGGACTGATTTTCTTCATCTTTAGCTTATTATATGTCCCCCTTGGGAACCTTTCCTTCCTCAAATGCGCCAGAACGAGATCACCAAATCCAAACTAAAGTTGTCTCCTATGCTGATCTGCTCTGCGCTTGTTCTCCTGATTTGAACCTATCAGTCGTTGCTTCACTTGGATGTGAAGTTCCTTCATAGCCTCAACAAATTCTTCTACACTACCGCTGCTAGTAGCAGTCTGTTCTGAATCCCTTAATTCAGAAAATCCTCTCGGTTGCATACCATATACGATCTGAAATGGACTTTTTCCTATGCTCCGATTCACCGAATCGTTGTATGCGAATTCTACTTGTGGCAATATATTATCCCAACTGCTATGGTGCTCTGCCACTAAACTCCTCAAAAAGTCTCCCAGACTTCTGTTGACCACTTCCGTTTTTCCATCTGTCTGAGGATGATAAGCAGAAATAAACGCCAAGTTAGTTCCTAGATTTTTCTACAATGTCCTCCAAAAATGCCCTATGAATTTAGTGTCTCTGTCTGAAACTATGCTTTTCAGCAATCCATGAAGTCGAATGACCTCCTTGAAAAACATATTTGCGATGTGAGTCGCATCGCTAGTTTTCTGGCATGGAATGAAGTGTGCCATCTTAGAAAACCTGTCCACTACCACAAAGATCGAATCAACACCTCTTTGCATTCTTGGCAATCCCAATACAAAATCCATGCTGATTGCCTCCCATGGTCTCTCTGGTATGGGAAATGGCAGATAGAGTCCCACATTCTGCTTTCTCCCCTTCAAATGCTAGAAAAATCTACACCTATCAACAAATATTTTGACATCTACTCGCATCCCTGGCCAAAAATATGATTCGCTCATCTTCGTGAATGTTTTTTCATGGCTAAAATGTCCTGCCAATCCACCACTATGGTTTTCATTCAACAGGTTCTCCCTCATGGAGCAATTTGGAATGCACAGTTGATTACCTTTGAACAAAAATCCTTCTTGGATCATATAATCTATCCAAGGGCTCCTATCTCTGAGAACTGTATTCTCAGTTGCTTCATACGCTTCTGCAAAATCTGCATCTCATGCATACATATCCTTGAGATCATCAAAACCCAAGATTTTGACTCTGAACTCCTGCAACAGCAAGCATTTCCTGCTCAAAGCATCAACCACTTTGTTAGCAGTACCTGAAATGTGCTTAGTTACAAATGTGAAATTATTCATATACTCTACCCATTTAGCATGTTTCTAATTCAACTTCTCCTGTTGAGTCACAAACTGTAAGGCGTGTTTATCACTATACAAAACAAATTCTTTCGGGATCAAGTAATTCCTCCACTTTTTCAATTCTTGTATGATAGCATAAAATTCCTTATCATATGTGGAGTACTTCAGTTTTGCCTCATCCAGCTTCTCACTGAAATATGCAACTGATCTGTCTTCCTGACTCAAAACCCCTCCTATGGAAAACCCGCTTGCGTCACATTTCACCTGGAATGTCTTTTGGAAATCCGGAAACACTAACACCGATTGCTCCGTGATCTTCCACTTCAATAGATTGAAGCTCTTCTTAGCCTCTGCTATCCAGTGAAAAGATGGATGCTGCTTCTTCACTGTATCCATCATCACTACGCTAATCCCACTAAAATTTCTATTGAACTTCCGATAGAAACTAGCCAAACCATGAAAACTTCGCACCTCAAATATATTTCTCGGTGATGGCCAGTTCTTGATCACTTCTGCCTTATCCGGATCCATCCTCAACTCATTCGCTGAAATAACAAAACCCAGGTAAATGAGTTTTGTCTTCATAAATGAAGATTTTCTAATATTAATCAACAACTTCTCTTGCTGTAACTTCTTCATCACGATGGCTAAATGCTTCAGATGTTCAACCTGTGATTTACTATAAATAAGTATGTCATCCAAATACACAGTGACAAACTTCCCGATGAATTCCTTCAGGACTTCATTCATCAACCTCATAAAGGTACTTGGGGCATTTGTAAAGCCAAATGGCATAACAAGCCATTCATACAAACCTTCATTTGTCTTGAACGTTGTTTTCCATTCATCACCCTCTCTCATGCGAATCTGATGATATCCGCTTTTCAAATCTATCTTCGAAAAATACTTTGCCCCACTCAGGCAATCCATCAGATAGTCCATTCTCGGTAGTGGAAACCTGTACCTGATGGTTATCTTATTGATCTCCCTTGAGTCAGTACACATTCTCCAACCTCCATCCTTCTTCGGACTAAGCACTGTCGGAACAACACACAGACTCAAGCTTTCCCTGACCAATCCTTTGTCCAATAACCCCTGGACCTACTTCTTAACTTCCTCATTTTCTTGTGGCATCAATCTGTACATGGCTTTATTCGGCAAACTAGCCCCTAGTATGAGATCAATATGATGACTCACACTCCTCATCGGTGGCAACGAACGAGGTAATTCGTCCACTATGATGTCATCGAACTCTTCCAGTAGTTCCTGAATCTCCTCTTGTAAATCATCCACTCTTGTGCTAGTCAGAACAATCCTCGGTTTCCTGACAACAAAGAATTGTGGATCTTCCTTCTTCTTCACCTCCATAAGAAGTTCCTTCCCACTCATGAGAAGTATTGTGTTGTTTACTTCCGACTTCACCTCTTTATCCTTTATCGAAAGTAACATATGGGTTCTCCCATTCTTATCCAGGGTATATGTGTTCATTCTCCCATCATGAATCACATCTATGTCATATTGCCATGGTATACCCAACAATAGATGACATACATCCATGGGAATAACATCACATAAGATCTTATTATTATACCCTCCTATTTTGAATTCCACCAAGCATTGTTTAGTAACAGTTACCTGGTGTCCCTTCTGTAGCCATGAAACTCTGTATGGGTTGGGATGATCAATCGTCTCCAGCTCCAGTTTCTCTACTATCTCTGTGGATACGAGATTATCCATACTACCGTTGTCCACGATAACCTTGCATACCCTATCCTTGGTTTTGCAAGCTGTCCTAAATAGTCTGGTTCTTTGGACTGAACTTTCCACCTCCTTCTCAGGTGTCAAAAGGACTTTTCGCATCATTAGCAACCTTTCGCCTTCTGCATCTTCTGCTTCAACATCTCACCTCTGCGCCTCAGTGATGTGAGCTTCTCCAATGTCCTTCTTTTTCTATGGACACTCAAATGACATGTACCCATTCTTTCCACATGTGAAGCATGTGATAACTCCACCTTGGCCTCTTCCTCTACCTCTGGTACGAGGAAAAGTGTTTGCATTAGCATAATCTCCTCTCTATTCATTATGCTATCCTCTATGTTCAATGTATGGTCCTCTCTGTGAGGTCCCACATCTCTCAATTTTACCCTGAGGTTTCTTCCATTCCTCCTTGGGATTTTGGTATTTGTCTTGGGCAACTGCTTTGCCTCTGGGATGACTCCTGCCTCACCCTCTCTGACCTTGCTTACGGCTCAACTTCTCTTCTGCTTTCAAAGCCATATGATAATCATCCTCCATAGTTTGGATGGTTACCATGCGTAATTCATCCTGAATGTCATATCTTAGACCATTTAGATATCTAGAAACTTTCTCATCATCGCTCTCCCAATGACTTGCTCTGATGTTCAGTTGATAGAATTCCTCAGTGTATTCTTTCACTGTCATCATCTTCTGTCTCAGGTTCTGCATCCTCCTGAATAGAGTAATTTGGTAGTCTCTCAGGATGAAATTTTCCTTCATATTCACAATCATTCGATCCCAACTCTTGATTTTCTGCTTTCCCTTGCAGCGTCTATCAGCTTGTAGCTCGTCCCACCACAATGCTATATTTCCTTTCAATATTGTGACTGCATGTCTGACCTTCTTATCCTCCTCGATATCTTCATAATCGAAGTAGGTGTCAAGAGCTCTAATCCAATATAGCATCTCCTCTGCATCCAAGTTCCCCTCACAAACTAGGATGTCCATGTTTGCTTTTGCACCCATCCTGGAAATAGCTTTAATCAATTACTCAGTTGATGCATCTTCAGCTGCAACTTCCTCCTCGTGTCGAGCCTCGACTTCATCCTCCTAATCAATTAGATCCATTGCACTAGCTGTGCGTCTTTGTGCTGTCTCCATGTCCTTGAGTCTTGTTCGAAGATCTCTCATCTGCCTTTCCATTTCTAGATTTCCTACCAGCCTGACTCTTCTTCTCACCTCCCTATCTTCTGGGTCGGGTGAATGTCTCTCTCTTTTGGGCAGCATGATGAATTCTCTCCTTTGCTACAGAAAGAAAAGAAACTTTTCATGTTCTCTGATACCAAACCTAATGCAGCCGCAGCCACACTGGCACATCTGCTCACACATGATCTTCTTCTCCTTGGCCCGAAGAACTCTAACGTCCTTTTGTTTTCCCTATCGAGAAAATCCACACCCACAGATTCTCTTCGGCATGACTTCCCTTTGTTCACTTATCAAGAAATCAGAACTCGCAACTTCACAAGTTCTTGGTTGATCACTGGGCTCTCGAACCCCCGAGACCCGATGGCCAGTCAACTCGTTGACTTTTCCCCTATCGGGACTTCCTCTCCATCGCTACTTATCCTATCGCACTTTCTCTACTCGAAATCTTGTTTCTTCTCTACTCGCGATCTCAAACACTGGTTTCTCCGACTCCCGATTCCCGATATAACGAAACTCTGACACACATGTGAGATGTATCTTCAATTCGTTGTCACTTCTATCGGGGTATCAAACCTCATGGGATCGCAAATCCAGATGCCAACGTCTCAGTGTTTCTCGCTGTGAAACCCCGATGACTTATGCCACCTATGCTCCACTCACTCCTGTGGCCCCACACACTATCCTTTGATTGTTGGGATATCGCGTCTCGCGATGTCGCAATTCTCGTTACACACTTTTGGAGCTTCGACCTGCAAACTCCTGATACACGATACCATGTGTAGGTCTCACGACTCTTATGGCCTGGATCAATGGTCACGTTCCTCCTTAGCTTCGAACCTTTCCACACTTTCTCTGTAACTACCTCGCATCTCCATGCGATCCAACGACCCATGGAACTTCGGGAAATATCCTAAGAGGTTTTCAACCGTCCGTGCTTCCTTGTGTAATCCATGAAATGAAGAAGTGTCTCTCCACATGACTCGTTCACTTACTCGCCAACCTGTGACACTTCTCTCAGACATTCCATGACATCTTTTCTTCACTTATCCTTCAGTGAGTTCGAAGGCCTACTCCTCCTGAGCTTCCTTATGATTCTCAAATCCTTAGAAGGAACTTTTCACGCACTCCTTGAGGAAAATCTTCAACCTTGTCTAAGTGTTGAAGTCTTTTGACCCTGCGCACCCCTGCAACAACATTCTTTCAAAGCTTTGCTTAGGTTCACAACCCTGAGGCTTTTCCCTTAACCTGCGCACTCCTTGCACGACACTGTGCCTATCTGCACTTCGAAGAAAATGAGAACAAAAGCTATCTCCAATTGAACCCTTCTGTCAATGCACTCCTTGTAGACAATTCAACTGAACTCCTTGCAGGAATTCTCTGGCTCAATTAGAGAAACAATTGAAACTCATTTCGTCTCCCTCTCAGACTTCAATTCAACCATGAAATCACATACACAACATATAAAAGAAAATGTATGACAGGAAGAAAATATGCATGAGCATAACATCAATACACAAAGAAACAACACAAACCATGAATTTGAATCAAGATCTTTCTCTATTAATTCAATATTTGTACATGGGTGTTCTTCATACAGTTCTCTGCCTCTTCTTGCTCCAATAATGTTACAATGCACAATGAGGGTGTCTATATCCATTTTCCCTCTTAGATTCTAAAGCTATCAAATCTAAAATTAAATTCCTATCTACCAGCATTAACTAAAATAAATATCGTCTATCTACCTAAGGACGAGAGCTTAAAGGCTCAAGGTCCAATACACTATACAAAGTGCGCCTTCATAAATGGCTTTATTAAAGACTTGCGCAACAATCCCAAAGTATTTCCAAATTCATGCTGGCTTGTCCAGCGGTCTTTCTGCTTCCGCATTGGCTCGCTTGATGAGTTGGTGATGCTCCTGCATCACATAGCATCTTGTTTGTCTTGAATTTTGGTTGACTCATAGAGGTTGTACCTTCCCCTTGGCGTTTTTCAATACCTCACAAGAGTGGTTGATTCTCCAAATCTCCCTGGCTAGCCCCAGGGTGGCCCATATGGCCTCTCTTTGGAAAATGGTTGTCGGTGATTCCAAGTTTAACACTCCCTCTCAATAAGGGAATCATTCTCAGCTGCACAAACTATCTTGAGGTCAGAGGCTTGGTAAGGATATCAGCTACTTGCTCACTCATGGCTATGTATTGTAACTTCATAGTTTTTTATTTAGACCAAGTTTCATATGCAGTGGTACCTCATGTCAATATGTTTTGACCTGTCATGAAATACTGGGTTCTCTTTCAATTTTTTGCAACTTTGATTATCACAGTGAACCACCATCGTCTTGAGCTTGTCACCAAACAACCTAGAAATCAATTTTCTAAGCAATACTTCTTCCTTTCTAGTATCACTTGTTGAAATGTACTCATCCTTTCTTGTAATCTGTGAAATGGATCCATGCTTTCGTCTTGACCAAGAGACCATAGTGGATCCTAAACTGAAGCAGTATCCAAAAGTACTCTTCTGATCCACTGGGCTTCCTACCCAGTCAGCATCTGCATACCCATGCAGAAATAAACCACCATTGGGTGTATATCTCAGACCATAATTAATGGTCCCTCTAAGATATCTCAAGATGTGTTTTGCTACCACCCAGTGTCTGTGTCTGGGTTCAGTCATGAACTAACTCATTGTAATCATTACATAGCATATATCTGGCCTAGTGTGGATCATGTACATCAATGATCCAATCAGATGCCTATATATGGTGGGATCCTCCAAATCTGAACCTGTATCAAAATCATGCAGCTTCCTCAGGTTGGTAACCATTGGAGTAGAAATGGATTTTTAATCCATTATACCAAACCTCTTTAGCACATCCACTGTGTATTTTCCTTATGCCAAAAATATCTTTCCCTATCTTTGCTACACTTCCAATCATAGGAAGTAATGCATCAACCCTAAGTCTTTCATATCAAACTTTGAGGCTAGCTCCCTCTTACACTAGGCTATTATCCCTTCATCTCCTATTATAAAGAGATCAAGAACATATAGGATTAGTATAAAAGGTTGATTACATCTTAACTTCAAGTATATATTTGCATCAACATGACTTTTCTGAAAGCCTGATATTTTAAGAAAGCCATCAATCCTGTCATACCAAACTCTGGGAGCCTGCTTAAGACCATACAAGGCCTTCCTTAGCTTGGATACATGAGTTCCTTTGTTATGAAATATAAAACCATATGGTTGTTCCAAAAAGTCCTCATGTTCAATATTTCCATTCAAGAATGTTTTTTTTACATCCATTTGATGTAGCTTCCAACCAAGTACGGAAGCTAAAGAAATAATATCTTGAATGGAGGTACACCTGGCTACAGAAGAAAAAGTATTTTCGTATTCAATTATTTATTTCTAATTGAAGCCTCTAGATACAAATATTTCTTTGAAGTTTTCCACACTTCCATCAGCTGCATGTTTGATCTTATAAATCCATTTGGAAGAAACCATTGATTTGTCTTTTGGACTTGCCACAATGTCCCAAACATTGTTCTTTATAATAGACCTGTATTCCTTGGGAATGGAATCCTTCCATACTTGTAATTTATCTGCTTCTTCAAATGAAGAAGGTTCGACACCACTAATGTTTCTCATAAGTGAAACATAGCCTCTAAACCTATGATGCCTCTTCCTTTCCTTGAAAGCTCCTTTGGGAGAAGCTATCATTTCTACTTCCCGCACTATTTCTTTAAGCCACCCTGGCTTCCTTTTGGCTAGAGGTTCTTCAAGAGTTATTTATAACACTTCAGTAGGTTATAGGGGCTCATTACTTGGACCTTTATGAGGTTCCTCCCTCTGATCATATGACTCTTCATTTTCAGAAGAGGGTGAAGCTAGTTGAACTTCTTCTGAATCTTGTTGAAGCTCTCTGGATTTCTTAAGTGATTTCCTCATGGAAAGTCACATCTCTACTTTCCTATATTTTCCTCTAACTTGGTAGACAAATCCTATAAGCCTTGGAGTTGTCATTGTACCCCCAAAACACCCCTTTATTTCCTAATCCATCTTTTTCCTCTTTTCCTTAGGGACATGCATATACACAGGAAATCCAAATATCCTTAGATGCCCTACTTCAGGTTTGATCCCTGAGAAGACTTCTTCGAGAGTCTTTTCCTTAAAAATAGCATGTGAACACATGTTCTAAATATACATGGCAGTGGAGTTAGCTTCTGCCCATAAAGAATTTGGCATATCCTTGTCAAACATCATTGTTTTTTATGCCTCACAAATAGTCCTGTTTTTCCTCTCAACAACACCACTTTTCTGAGGTTTATATGGCACAGTCAACTGTCTCTTGATTCCTGCTGACTTGCAGAAATCCTCAAACTGAAGAGACTCAAACTCTCCTCCATTGTCTTTTATAAAGTTTATGATGTATTTCCATGTCTTCTTTTCAATAAAGGGTTTATATTGTTTGAATTTATCAAATGTGTCACTTTTATCTTTAAGAAAATATATCCAACATTTTCTTGATTAATCGTCAATAAAAGTGACATAATACAAATAACCACTGAGTGAGGGAGATGACATGGGACCACATACATAAGAATGAACCAGATCTAAGATGCCATGAGCTCTGTTGTCAGTACTACAGAATCCTTTCTTTATATTTTTACCTGGCATGCATCCTTTACAAATTTCATTTTTACTAAGAGAAATAGAGGGCATGTCACATACCATGTTGTGTAGATCTGGAAGATATTTGTAATGAAGATTTCCAAGTCTTATGTGCCACAACTCACTGGAGCTAGTTGCATCATGAGCCAATGCCTAAACTGACTATCCTGACATGACGTACAATCCTCCACTGCGAGTTCCAATGGGTTATGTTGTACTTAAGTGGCTACCTTTACCCCATAGTAGTGCCTTCCTGTCCTTGAAGATCACCCAATATCCTTTGTCCTCAAGGGTTGAAACTAATAGTAGATTATTTTTGAGCACTAGAGCATATAATACTTCATCAACATGAATTCTATCCCCATATTCCAATCTGAAGGAGATACAACCTACTCCCTCTATCTTGTAACATTTTTCATCCCCAAGCTTGACTTGCTCTGCAAAAGGTTTTGTCTCGAAATATGGGAGGATATCCTTGTACCCTCTCATGTGCTTTGATGCACCACTATCTACTAACCAATTTTTCGGCCCCGTGGAAACTAAATTGGATAAGGAAGAAACCAAATAAGATTCTTTCCTATTTTCTTTCTCATTAGAAGGAATTTTCTGATTTCTTTTGGATTCATCATCCTCAGCAGTTGAGGCATGATGTTTCCCTTTCCTAGGATATTTTTTTCTAAACCAACAATATTTAGCAAAATGACCCAACTTATTAAAACTAAAGAATTTAATCTTAGATGTATCAATATTCTTGACTTTGAATGTACCTTTGGTTTTTGGCTTCCACTGAGAGCATT
>ML782549.1:309760-320296 GCA_009831015.1 Picea engelmannii | reverse complement strand
ACCTTTAATTCCTTCCATTCCTTGTCGGAGTGTGCATAGACCAATATCGGCTTCAATCCTATGAAATTTGATGGGGAAAGGCATTCTAAGTGACCCTGATTTGGTCCAACTTGATCCTGATTTGGTCCAATTTGAGCTAGTTTTAATTTCTATGTCCCTATAAATTTTTTTGTATATTATAGTCATCTAGGGTATTTGAGTATTTATTTTGGTACAGTGTAGGATATTTTAGCCTCTAGAATCTCCTTACACCATCTACTGTGTACATAAATTCTCACACAATAGCAACAAATGTCACCCATTTGTACAGTACCAAAACTCATGCCATACAACTCTAAATTTATCACATGGGTTTCTTCCTCTTGATAGTTGAGGATAATAGTTATAATAATAAAGACTAGGAGGGGGTTTATTGCAGTGGAAAACTTGGTAGGATAAGGTGAAATAAAGAGATCTGGAACAAGTGCTAGAGAACGTAGTTTGGAGAAAATCAGAGAAGAGAAGAGAGCATGAAAATAAGAAGAACATCGACCCATAATGGACAAATATCTTGGAATATGCTTGAAAGGATGATGTGGAGCTTTGTGAAATAATTGGAAATGATATTGGCAACACTCATTTGGTGAATCAATGGATAGAGAATAGGATGAGAAGGAAAAGAAGAGACTTTATTCAACCAAAAACAAGAATTGTGATGGCACACACAAAAACAAATTCCATGCTTCACATCTCTTGCACGCTATGGTGGAGGGGCTCTGACCATGGCTTCCTCTCCATTCTCCTTTTCATGGATAAATTTAGATATTAATCTATAAGATCATGCACAAAGAACCTAAAACCCTAAGCTCGTGCAGGTTGTTATTTCAACCTCAAAGTTTATTTAAAAGAAAACTGTAAGCATACTCTAATCTTCTAAAATTTTATAATCTTTATTTATTTTCCTTCTTATAGCATTGTTACCATATCCATTTACAATATTTTATTATATTTTAGTTAATTTTATTTACAATATTTTATTATATTTTAGAATCTCTATTTATTCATGGATCTCACTTTGAAGAATGCTATTTGGTATGAAGACAATGCTTACATAGAAAAACCAAGATGTGATGTGGCATAGAAGACAGGTGGCAATGGTTTTCCTTCATGTCACAATCTCTTCATATTATTCGAGCATTGTGCCCTCCTTATTTCGTCCCACAATGGATTGATAAATTATACCACTTAGTATGTCAGTAGAAATAATAGATGGGATTTTTAAATGAAGGATTCGCATGGAAGGATTGATTTGATGGGGGATCGACATTATATCAATGGAGGAAAAGAAAACGTATAAGATACTCCAATGATATTAAAGAAACCTTGGGTTTGAATTACTGACAAGAAAGAGATACACATCATTGAAAGTATCATTATTGCAATTAAAGCCTATTGAAACCCATAATTTATGATAACGAAAGAACCTTTGGTAGGAAGGCATTGATGTGCACAATGGCGGGAAAAAGATAGGCTAGTGTTTTCCCAAAACTAGTTTCAGTAATACCAATTAAATACCTTTCCTTCGGGGCCATTGGCCAACCATGAGTTTGAATAACCATGGGTCCACTGAAGCCCTCTCTCTCAAGTTATCTGAGAGCATGATTTGTAAATCTTACTTCATGGACACTCTAAAGCAACTTTGGAACATCATGACCTTCAATGGTAATTTCACGTCTTTTACAAGCGCTTACTTCATGATCCCAAAAAGATGCCACAATGGGGTGTTCCACATATAAATCATTTTCAAAAGGTATCAGGTTATCAAAATCTTCCTTGAGAAGGGAAGCACCATCTAACTCCCTCCTGTACCTATCAATGTTTCTACCGCCTCTACCTCCACGCCTTCCATCGTAATCGTTTATGCCACTATGAACACCCTTGTAACCTCTTCCTTCAGAAGAAAAACCATTAGACTCTGCCCCTCCACTAGCTCCACCCCGTCCACCCACAAACCAAAAAAAAAATCCACCTATGATCCCACCCACAAACTCACTTTTCCACTTCCGGTAGGAGTTGGGGTCGCCATATCTGCACTCAAAGTGATTCATTTTGGAAAAAAAGTTTGCAAGGCTAAATCTGATTCAATACTTTATGAGATGGATGGATTGAACTATATTGACATTATTAACTAAGGCGGTTGTAGTTTAGTGGTGATAATTTCACGTTGTGGTGGTCGTGGAGACCTGCGCTCGAATCTAGCAGCCATAAGTGAAACGTTCTCAAGCGCTTTTATACTGAAGATAAAACCCTCTATGGCATAAATTTTAGATTTATTGTATGTATAAATGAAACCTTAGGGTTTGAAACCCTTATCAGAAATTGAATGGAAGAAGCTCAGACCTTCAAAGATCAAGAACAATCGAAAATGGTGGAACTATGAGAGATCCAATCAAGAGGAAAAAGAAGGAATTGATTGCGTTTAACCACTTATCTCTTATTTTCCTATTTTGTCTTGTTTTTTTCTGAATAGATATCTTATTTTATTTCTTCTCCACTTTGTTTTAGAACTAAGTGTAAGTCATCTTGAGCTCACACCATATGGGAAAAACAAGACTAATTTCTTTTCAGGGTTATGCTCGGAAGAAAGGTAGATACTATGAGGATACAACCAAGCTGGAAAGAATACCCAACACCCCATTTCCCTTGTAGATGAGGAATATTAATACAATATATCTCTGGTTCCAATACATAAAAAATATAAGCGTCACCTTTAATTAATTTATTTTCTTCATGGAATTAACTGAAAGATAATTTAAAATCTTGTGGTACCAATTCTGGCAGAGCTTCCTGCATAGCTTATTATTTCCTCTTGGAATTAAATTTTTAAGATATAAGTTTAAATTTTGTGTCAACAATTCCAGGAGATATTCACGGACTAGCTTATTGTTTCTTCATTGAACTAATTTTTGATATAAAAGAAATGACATTTAAAATTTGTATTAGCAATTCTGGGAGAGCTTTACGGCCTTACATTATCGCAAATTCTAGCAGAGTTAATTTTCATTTCCTAATCCCTACATAAAATTTCCTAATCCTTACACAGATGTTCAATAAGATTTTTCTCTGTTTTCAAGAATTAAAAAAATTCAGAGTTTCTTCAATGCCAGACTTCTTAACACCTCGAACTAGGGCTGTAAAAGAGCAACAGTTAAAGAAAATTCATCTTCCCAGAATCCTATTTGATCATTACTGGATTTCATAGAGTAAATTCAATTTCGAAAAACTTTCAAGAAGTTATTTTCACAACATTAAGAACATCTAGAAAGTGCAGCTTAATTCTGTAGTTATCGATTCCTGTTAAAAGGACATAAAAAAAAAGTGGCAATATATCCGCCATAGCGAAAATATCTGACACAAGATATATTCCTTAAAATGTTCATGCTCACTGAGATATGAATCGATCTAGGAACTATTCTCAAATATCATAAATTTAACTATGGCCATTCCCTATTCTCAATTTTTAAGAAATTATTCTATATACAACTTGTCTTAAAAAGCGCACTCCCAAAATTTGAAATTATATATCTTTTCACATGTAAACCTTTAAACTTCATAAAAAGTGTAAATTGTGACTCATGACCTTTTGATAATGAAATCAAAATACCAAATGATTCCATGTAAAGAATGCAGATCGAACCCTGTAAAGATCATAACGCTTCCCTCTCGGTCACTTCTATCTTTGAGGCTAAAGTCTGTATGTTTTTATCTTATAGTTATTATAGCATAAGATATAGTGGAATTATGATGCAAGATAAGCTTCTTGGACCAGGGAGGGAACTGGATGGATTGTTTGATCTTTAACTGTTGATTGTGCCATGGTTAAGTAAATCTGTGTCAAGGGAATGATCTTCTAGCTCTCTTTAGTTCATATTTTAGTAATGGTGTTCCTCCTAGATGGAGATTGAATTCAATATAGCTAGGATGATAAAATATACATTTATCATATTGTATAATACATTTCTATTCACTACCATTTCCAGCTCTTTTATACTTATAAATTTCTTACCATATACAACTCTTTTCTACTTATAAATGGCTTACCATTACATATATGGGTTTAAGACATGGCTTTGTCAAATTTTTGTACATGGTTGCAACAATCACTTTACTCTTAATTTGGAGTATTTCAAGTAAATATGATGACCCTTTTTGTCCCTAGTGTTTGAGCCTAAGCTCTGATACCAAATGTAACACCCATCCAGGATGTTAAACAATTAATCTTTCATTTTATACATACACAATAACAACTTTGCTTTAACATAATTTCATTTCATTTACACAATTCTTCAACATTTTCTCAACGATAAATCTAAATAGCATGATGAAATAAGTAATATATTAACTCTAAGATTTTGCAACTTAAAACAAAAGTATATACAAAATATCAACAACAAATACCATTGAAAAATACCTCTTCCTTAGTTTGTCGAAGCTCATCAATTGCAATGTAGTCCTAGGCGCTTCCAGGAATTCTTCTCCCATTTTCCCAAAGTGAAACACAAAATCCTCCCTACCAACTAGGAGCCTAGCTGGCTTCCTAGCTCCAAGAGACCTTTCGGTTTCTTGGACCTCCGTGCCGGTGACTGCAAGAACAACAAAGCACAAATGCTCAAAGAAAACTATCACAAGAATTATATCTTCCAAGAATTTCACAACCTCTCATCATGCTCAACCTCTCCATCCTCCCCCTCCTCTCTAATTCTTCTCCCTATTTATCAAGTTTCCATACACACTTCCCTATGTCTCCTCAACCCCCTCATTATTATCCATCAACCTCCCTTATCTAGATATTTTGGGAAAACATTAAAATAAAATTAAATATAAATGACTTGCATTAAACAACAATAAAATAAAATAAAAAGTCTTTATTCTCATGCTAGATAATAAATGTTATTTGATAATTTTCCCCAAAATGTACATAACACTCCACCATGCTCATTTAATTGATCACACCCACCATCTATCAAAGTCAAGAAAGTATTTAATGCTTCTAGATATTTGTATGCAATATAATTTACATATTCAATAAACATTCAATTAAATAGTTAATAATTTACTTTAATAATTAATACATTAATTACTTATACTAGTGTACATGGGTAGGGTATGTGTGCATAGCTAGCGGAAACATATCTCATGCATGTACTAATGATAAACAATAATTTCTTTGAGTGCATAGTTCCTATATGATCACCAAGACATGTAGGAAAACATATCAAGTAATGCATCATTTAATAATCTTAACAAACTAAGTTGCACCAATTCATCAATAAATTATGGTCACACTTAAAATATCACTAGGAAATAAAAGAGGGTTTTAAACATGGTAGGAACCAAGTGAGTAAACAATAGTGGCATCTCTAATCCCTAACCAGTATTCTCAACTAACATCGAAGCATCCTTCCTTCCTAACCTACTTCCATCTTCCATCCTATCCTTTCCTCTGTTGGACTAAGGTGGAGTGTCATCTATATTTACCAAACTTGAGATAGAAACCGTAAGCGAAAGTGTCATGCATCTCAACCAAACTTCCCCAACAGGAAACTAGCAGTTGTCATCACACTTCTAGGGGAGAGTGACTTCACAAAACCCTACCATGACTCTAGGTTTCAGAGGATAAATGGTGGGAAATACCTCCAACCCTCCTCATAGAACTAGGGTCAACACCCAACATCAAGCCATACTGTGCAACTACTATTCTCAGAGTCACGTCATCAAACATTCACTCTGGGTAAGTTGTGCATCCTATCAAAACCACACTTACCATAGATCATAGTAATATTTCAAATCATAAATTAAATAGTATGTACAACTTATAGCATACAATATCTTCCTGATGTCCATGACATCCCAATTACCTCAATAATATAGTAATTTGGCTATCACATAGCTCATCATCCTGTAGGTTAGTTCACCAATAACACATATTGATGCAAATACATCCCAAATTTATATAAGAATCCATATTTGCATTGACGCTCAATTAAAAAATGTATTCCTATTTACATCGTGCATTGAATCTATTATACCTTCAGAACATAACTTGAATTGGTATAGATGCACCGAACTTACCCATTTTAATTTTCATGTTTAAATAATCAAATAACTATATTTGTCATGAACATATATCATGTAACATACAAATAGATCTAGAGGTACACATCTCAATGTCTAACAAAGTCTAACTAACTCCAAACAAATGCTAAACTTTGAATTATTAAGATTAATAAACAACAAAGTTCTAACTACCCAATGTCAAAATATGGGGCGTTATAGGCATGCCCTCTTAAAAAAGGGTCTCCCTACGTGTATATGGCTTGTCCAAGTACAACCCACGTATTTACCTAGGCAAAGAACAGTCTGCCAACATACAAACCCGACTGTTTCCAAGACATCCCGTGTACACCCTCAAAAGTATGGAAAAATAGAAATGAAAGAGCTAACTCCCCCTTGAACTTGTCATGGAACAGGATGTATGTCCACTGGAGGGATAGGGAACACGAGGAAATTTACATCTTAGTCGATGAGGAACCTGTTGTTGTCACCGCACTGAAACAATGTGGGTTATATAAGTTATACCAGTGTCCATTCATGAGGGCACAACCCAGGCTATTGAATTCCCTGGTGGATTACTAGAACTTGGACGCAGATGCGTTCAAGCTTGAGGGGTAGTCATTGAATCCAATGAATAAGGACATATATTTCTTGACTGGGATCTTGCAGAGAGGGGAACTATCCAACATACATACATTTCCCCCTGGTCCCTTCAACATCGCCAACTACATCGGAATGCATTGTGAGGTCGTCACCGAGAAAGAAGGTTCTCGAGTGCCCATCCATAAGATCACCAACCTATCACTAAAGGTGATCATTTTTATTATTGGGTGGATTAATGGACCCGAGGCCCTACACCAGGCTTCTCAGGTGCACATGTATTGTGCAATGTAGTGCCTAGATGCATGAATATTTGACTGGAGCATAAAAATGCTTGACTGAATGAAGAGGCATCTTACAGAGTGTCAAGAGTGTAGCAACAAGAACTTTGGGTTCAGTACCATTTTGCGGTCGTTCATTTTTGAGAGGCTACACAGTCTGAGTCCTAGAGAGACTGTATGGGGGCATGTGGTGTCCTTAGCAGTAGTGTTTAGATGGGAAACATTGTTGCCACGACAAGGGGGAGGGAGGACTATATAGGCCTTCGATGAAAATTTCTTTGACTAGTGGGCACAAAAGATTCTAGTGATAGAGGACTACCCCTACATTGGAATCAAATTTTTGATGGATCCATACATGCCCATACCTCCTAGGAAGGAGTGAGGAGAGATAGGTATGTGTTTTTTTCAATTTATTTGATTTTTATTTTCTTTTCTATATATCATTTTTTGTATGTATCCGAGTATTTGAAAACTATGTATATGTTATGTACAAATGTGGGACCAGTGCACCCAATAGACTTTTCAAGGAATAGACAACATCCTTGACCAGAGGTAGTACCAACAACATTTGTTGGACTAGCAGTCGCAGGGGGACCTCCAGCCAGAGAGGCTGAGAGAGTATTGACATGGGTGGAGAGGAACCTCACCACGCTCACTCGTGTTGTTCCCATGGCTGATATTGAGGAACTCTTTCCATCGATGAAGCCTCATGTAGTTGGGGTGCCACGAACTTGGGTCCAACTCTTTCAGCGTTTGGAAAATGTCATTGTTCACTAGAACGAGGCTAGTAGGCCCCGATCTTAGATAGGATGGACTCATTGTGTGTTGAGGGCACTCTTTATATATTTTTTAGGGCATAAGCCCCATGATTGATGTTTCCTTTACTTAAATAGTGTTTGATGTTCCTTTTACTTAGTTAGCATTTGTTGTTCAATTACTGTTTTGTCTTAATTTACACTATTCAATTATTTCTTTACAGTAGATTACATAGTCATCAATAGATCAACTTATTTTCATAGATTCAATTCTTGTTTCTTAATTAGATCAATGCATGCCTTTAATATCATATTCAATTCTTGTTTCTTAATTAGATCAATTCATGCCTTTAATATCAGATTCAATTCTTGCTTATTAATTAGATCAATTCAATAATCCAATTCATGACTTCAATTTATAACACATTATAGATCAGATTTCAATCCTATTCAATAGGATCTTATCTTTAGAAACTTAATGAATGTGTGAGGAACTTGATTGTTGATAAAATCAGATTTTCTTTAACTACATGATTTTAGCCTCTATGAGATGTATGCATAGACTTTGTTGATATTCTTGAAATAGAAGACGAATGCTTGGGTTGATAAATTAATGTTAAACTAAAGGTTGTTTTAAGGACATATTTAGAGCCCAACATTTTGGTCTCGTTGCCAAGGAGAGTGTCAAATATAGGATAGGTTGTGTCTCTAGAGGATGAGGTATTGAAGATGGAAGGTAAGAACCTATGCATGAAATAAGTAAGATGCTTATGCCAACGCCTACCTCCAGCTCATATTTATAGGTTATATAGGTGGTTTTTAATTTTTTGAGTGAAGTGTGTATGAATAAGAAAAAAGATCATGAAAAACGAAAACCTCCACCAAAAACTACCAAAGCCCATTGTTCAGTGCTCCTTGGGAGAAGCAATTTCATAGATGATATCATCTAAAAACTGGAATCTCAAGCTTTGATTGGACCTAAGAAAGGATCTACCCAAATACCTCAGGCAACAGTTTCACCAGCTGCAACCCATGATGAGATTCACAACAAAACTGGAGGGACTGAGCAAAGCTTTCAAAGCATAGATATTCCACCCCTCAACCCTTTAGACTAGGGACATTCTTGTAATTTGGAGGAAGGAGAAAGATAAACCAACGGGGTTTCCAAGGAAAACTCATCACCATCATCTGAATCTCATGTGAAAGAAGAAAGCATACCTAAAATACCAGATAGAGGTAGTGTAATCAAATCCCATAGGAGATCAAGTAATAAATCAAAAGAATACCTAGGCCAAGAAATTTATGAATATTATTGGCATATCTTAGACCAAATCGCACAACCAAATCAACAATGACCCTATACCTCCACTCTGGAATAGCCGATAGTTGATCTAGTCGCCAATGCCCCCATAAAAGCAATTCCCCTGCAGAATCTGCCAACTTTTCATGGATTGATTTCAGAAGACCTGGATGCATTCTTATTCGAATTTAATATCCTATGTAGGGGTTATGATTACATCTATAAACTCCAAAAACTAAATTTTTTCCCTTCCACTTTGAAAGGGGCATCTTTGCACTAGTTTATGGGATTGGGAGGCAGAACTATAAACTCATGGGATGAGATGAAACAAGCCTTCTTGACAAAATACTAGGATTATTGTAGAACCAGGGACCTAAAATATGAAATATTTCAAATGAATGGAAAATAAAATGAGACATTAGAGGAATATGTTGAAATATTTCAATATAACCTGCAAAGATCTCCTTATGGTACATTACCAGGTGCAATGCTCAAAGCCACTTTGATAAAAGGAATGAAAGATGAGTGGGTAGAAAAGTTGAATTTAATGGGGAAGGGTTATATTTATCAAGAAACTTATGATAACATCATTCTATTGTGTTGTGGGGTTTTCCTACCCTACGGACTAACAAGCTAGGGCTTTAAACTTGTATGTAGATCATGACCCTTAAGATGTAACTTTTAACCTTCTACCCGAAACCTCAACCCCTTTTCTCATGCAAACATGGGAAGAATCAACTAACCTTTTTATCGATGGTTGAAGTAGATCCTTCATTGAGCCTTTATCTCCTTGCTGCTGCTGCTCCTTCCACAAAGCTTTCTTGCAATCAAGACAAGAATACACATGCATGCTACTGATCTACTAGGGGGTTAGAGATAAAAAAGAAATCAACTAATCATAGATAAGATTCATGTATTCGGGACGGGAAAAGTATCTTTTTCATTAATCTCAATATGAATCAACTTGCAATGATTTAAGACATCGGCCACCATTCCTCGATCCTGATCCTGGGCTCCTCCTCTTCCTTTGTCCCTGAACTGTTGTTGCTTGAATTCCTCCTAAAGCTTGATGCAAGGCTAAAGGGTTGGGACAATAATGGACTTGAAAATTTCGGCAGAGTTTCTTTACTATTATTTTTGCTCCTTGAATAGTACCCCTACCCCTCCTTTTATAGGCTAGGAGGAGCTAGGGTTTTAGGCGAACTCTCGGCCATGCATGGCTGGGAGTTCGAGTTAACTGACAAAAAGCTTCGTGTCCCGACAGAAACTTCCCTGATTTTTTGCTTTGTTAGGTAACTGCGGGTTGTAGTGGGTTAGCCCGTGGGTACCCGCGTGCAGTAGAAGGTCAGTGTTGGTCACTATAATTGCTTAATTAATTTCAAACAACCAAGTGAAACATAAATTATCAACCCAGGGAAGTCTTTTGTTTCAAAGATAGCTGCGCACTGTGTATGCTCAATTCCAAAAGCACTTAGTGTTGTAGTAAAGAAATCATTCTATCTAATCT
>ML782549.1:270175-301240 GCA_009831015.1 Picea engelmannii | reverse complement strand
CTATGAGTAGTACTTCTTGAGGTAGAGCCCATTTCTAGGCTCCGCCAAAGCATTCCCTTCAAAATCGACCAGACGATAAGCGCCCTTATTTAGCACCTCCTTAACAATGAAGGGTCCGAACCACATGGGTTTGAACTTTCCTGCCCCCAGGGGGTCCTTGTCTTGGTCGTAAACTAGAACAAGGTCACCCTCAGAGAAAACCCAAGGACGAACGGACCTATCATATTGACACTTGACCCTATTCTTATGAGCCTCATTGGCCAGTGCCGCATCGCGACGCTGTTCATCAAGCTGCTCTAGGTATACTAACCATTCTTCAAGCGGAGAAGTGTCTGGAAATAACTGTACTGCCAATTTCAGAGATGGAATTTGACATTCGATGGGCAAGACTGCCTCCAGCCCGTAAATGAGTTGGAAAGGTGAGAAACCGGTTGCATTCTTCACGGATGTTCGATAAGCCCATAATGTCGAGTATAACATCAAATGCCAATTTGACTTGGCTGAGTTGATGGTTCGCTGTAGCATTGTCTTAAGCGTTTTATTAACAGCTTCCACTTGCCCATTGGCTTGGGGATAATAGGGTGATGAGTGTTCTTGCCGTAACCCAAGATGTGATACTAACTCGGACATCATTTGAGTCTGAAAGTGACTGCCATGGTTAGTGAAAATCTCTCTCGGGACCCCGAACCGTGCTATAATCTGGTTAAATAAGAAGAGAGCTGCAGTCTCTCCATCATCTTTGAACGTCGGCATTGCTTCGACCCACTTAGTAAAGTAGTCGACAGCCACAATGATATAGCGGTGCCCCCTGGCTGACGGGGGGTTGCAAGTAGTGTAATCAATCCCCCACTTGGTGAAGGGACCGACGGTGATAACAGGAAACATAGGAGCTGGATGTGCCCTCATCTTCCGTGAGAAGATTTGACATGGATGGCACTTCTTGACCGACTCAATACCGTCTTTAATAAGCGTGGGCCAAAAGTAACCTGCTCGTAGAATTTTTTGGGCTGTTGCCAACCCGGATAAGTGACCACCGCAAGCTCCTGTATGAGAATCGTTGAGCACTATGACGGCCTCCTCATGAGTGAGGCATCGACGCAAAATACAATCTACACCTCGCCGATACAAAGTATCATTGAGTATAAGATAGTTCTTGGCCTGATGGCGTATCCGCCGATGCTCAGCATGAGAAGCAGAGTTCGGACACTTCAAAGTCTGGATATAGATCAATATATCTCCATACCAGGGATCAGACGATTCAATCAAAAACATATCACCTCGGATAAGCGATTCCTCAGGCACAACGTCACCTGACTCAACCGGAAGTTCCGAGATATGTTCTGCGAAGACCAGCGACTTCTTGGATTTCGCTGAAACGAAATCTAAGTCAAACTCTTGGAGAATGACCATCCATATGTTGATTTTCCCACCAATAACTCGTCGCGTCAACATGTACTGAAATGGATTCACGACGGCCACAATGGTAGTTTTACGAAATAGAACATAGTGACGGAACCATTGGACAGCATGTACGGCTGCCAACGCAAGTTTTTTGAGATGGGTATAATTAAGTTCCAGTCTTACGAGGCCTTGGCTCAGGTAATAGATCATGTATTCAGAAAATGAATCATCTTCCTGAACTAAAACCATGCCTATGGTTGACTCCGCGACAGCCATATATAATAGGAAATCCTTGTTATAATTCGGTGGCCGTAGCAGAGATGCGGTTGTAAGGGCGTGTTTCAATGCGTCGAAAGAGCGTTGTGCGGCTTCGTCCCAGAGAAAAGGAACGTCTTTCTTCAGTAAACGCATGAAGCCTTTGGTTATTTTGGCATAGTTGGCGATGAAGCGTCGTAGGAAGTTCGCCTTGCCTTGAAGACTTTGAAGTTGTAAAATTGTGCGTGGGGGGGGGCAACTGGACTATTGCCTCCACCTTAAGAGGATCAACCATGATCCCCGTTGTTGAAACTATGAAACCTAACAAATGTCCTGACATGACGCAAAAGCTGCACTTGTTGGGATTCAAGCGAATCCAGAAGTAGCGACAACGCTCGAAGATTAGTCGGAGGTGCATTGGATGATCTTTTCGCTTGCGAGAGCGTGATGGTAAGTCATCTAGATAAGGCTCGACTATATGTTTGAGGTCATGAAACGTAAAAGACATGGCCCGCTGGAAAGTGGCTCCAGCGTTTTTGAGACCAAAAGGCATTTTTCGATAGGCGAATGTACCCCACGGACTAATGAATGCCGTCTTTTGTTGGTCCTCAGGTTTGATTTGGATTTGGTTATAACCTGAGAAACCATCCATGAATGAAAAGGATTCACAATCGGTGCACTCATCAATGATCTGGTCGATGAATGGGGTTGGATAATTATCTTTCGGACATGCCTTATTCAAATCACGGAAATCGGTACAGACACGAATCGTGCCTTGTTTTTTATCTACTGGCACGGGATTTGACACCCATTCAGTCAAGTGGATAGGGTATATGAACCCGGCCTTAAGCAATTTCTCAATTTCAACTTTGATAGCTGCTGCCTTCCTTGGATTAACTGGACGAAGTTTCTGTCGAACAAGATTTGCATCCGAATATGTAATGATCTCATGTTCAACAATTTTTGGATCGATGCCTGGCATTTCCTCATAAGACCAGGAAAAAACATCGCGGAATTCTTTGAAAATATCTGTGTAAATCTGAATCTCTTCGGGGGAGAAATCCGCTCTGACGAAGACATTCTCCATGACGCCGGGGTTTTGGGAGATATTGATAGGTATTGTTTCAGTGATAGTCGCCATATTGTCCTTAGCGTAAATATCCTGAGTGGCCAAGAGGTTAATGGAACAAGGTTGATCTCCCATCATGGTGATAGTGAATTCTCCTGCCTCGATTCAGTGTAACTCCGGGAGGAAGTATGATCTATGATGAAGATCTTCCCAGGGTTTGTCCGGACCAGTCATTGCTTCGATTATAGCTTCGTCGGAAGGCAAGACTAAGTCTAACGAATCGGTGTTGACAAGAGAATCCTGAGCCCAGATAGGCTCAAGGAGTGGATCCAACTTCGGTGCTGGAATCAGATCAGGAGTGGCGGAAGTTTGCTGAACCAAAGAGTACGCTACTTCAACAGCCGACAAGGGCGTAGACATGCCTGCATGCCCTGTCAAATCCATCGTGTCGGATTTGGAAGGAAGAGTCCACGGATCCTGAAAGTAAGTTGTGCAGAACGACGAAACATGGAAAATCTCAGCCTTGTGGTGAGTCGAAATAAACTTGACATCGCTATGAGGAGGTGGATAATCGAAAGTACCCATCAAATATGGGCACAAGACAAATCCTATGTTAACGACACCAGCTTGAGGATTATCTACCATGGGAACCATGGATGCCCCCAAAGCTGGGTCAGGTCGAGAGAAGGATAACTGATCAATGGTCACGATCCGGCCTTCATGTGGAAACAAAAGGACTCGGAAGACTGTCACAACCACCGCCTGCATTGCATAAGTCCAACTATGACCTAACAATAGATTGTAATCGATGGGGGCATCGACTACCTCTACCTCGACGCACATGGTCTTCCCCCCCAGCTGTACAGGGAAAGAAGGGATGATGCCATGCGGTCGGAAAGAACGACCATCGAACGTAGTGAGAAGAGCAGGTGACGGAGACAACTCAGGTTGACCAATGGCTTTCCAGCACGCTAACGACATAATGCAAGTCGAAGCGCCCTCATATACCACCATGCGGAAAATATTTCGTGTAAAGGTTTTCATGGGGTGAGCCACTACTATCTGAAATGCTACGTGGTAAGGCAAACGAGGCTTCAAGTTAGTCGTATCTAACATGATCGTTCCTGGTTTACAAGTCTCAGTAGAGCCCAAAGTAGTCAACAAGGCTTTTCTCTGGGCAGGGAAACTTTGGAGGACCTCCAAAGCGGAGATAGCACAAGGGGTTTGCAACAAATCTTCCACCACAGAGTAGTTCTCTGCGGCCCTTGCGTTTGGATTATGAGAAGCGCGTTTAAATGCACCTTTTGGGATGCGAGTTATTGTTTCACCCAACGTCTTCTCGATCTGTAGAGGAAGAGATGGGATTTCGGCTTCTTTTCCCTTCTCAAAGGAACTTGTTTTTCTATAATCGTGAGCTCTAGTTGCTATGAAAGCATCACTTTTCATCATATATACGTTCACGAAAGATGAAGTGTTTGGGGGAGGGCATTTTTCGTGGCTGCCCCCCTCCTTACTTGCAGAAGCTTGAGTTAAATTCTGCCCATGCTGAAAGGGATTAGTCAACACAGCTTGTTGTTGCTGCGTGACAAACTTTTGGGCCTCTGCAAGTCGAGGGCATAAATGGGTTGGGTGGTCTTCCGCACAAAGGTTGCACGAATACCTCGCCTTCCTCTTTTCAGTAGTGCCCTCGCCGGCATTATCATTTTGTTTCTTATCCCCATTACTCCTCTTACGTTGTTTCTTCTTTCCTTCAGGCTACTGGTTGGCCTTTGGGTTGGTCGTCTGTACAGAGTGTACTTCCAACATTTGAGTAGGAGGAGCAGCCAAAGTCGGAGTCTAGTTGACCGCTGAGTGTTGGATAGATAACTGCTGCAATTGTTTAGTCAATTTCTCAACGAGCTTAGTTTGTGCCGAGCCAACGATGCCATCGGCGTGTGGTCCGGCTCTCTGTCTGGTTTTTTCCAGAATTGATCTTGGTGCATCCGGCAGGATGGTGTACAATAGACCAGACTGAGAATAGATAAGCTAAAACTATTGAGCTCTCATGATGGCTTCTTCCTCGGAGAAGACCCTGGAAGTTGTGACGTCTTTGGATAACTGCGGAACTAAAGACTTAAGGAACCACTCAAGAAGGAATTTTGGTGGAACGGGTACCTTGATAAGACTCTTTCGGCGTCACCACTCTCGAATATGATCCGAGATATGGTCCACTGACGTCTGCTCGAAATTGGCTAGAAACTCTGTGTCGGCGTCGTATCTCATAGGTAACTGGAAATGGTTAAGGAAAGCCATAGCCAGTTCGCCAAAAAAGGAATATCGTGAACGATCAAGCTCTATGTACCATTTCGTGGCACTCCCAATAAGAGTGCGTTGAAACAATCGCAACTGGACGCAGTCATCTTTCAGTGAGTTAGATGAACACCATAAGTGGAAAGTGGTCACGTGATCACCTGGATCTTCATTGGCTTTGGCCTCAAACTTTGGGATGTCCGAAGGCAACTTCATCGACATAGGAGGCCAATGCGGATCGTGACAGATGGGATCATTCAACAACCGTGTTAAATCTGGCAAGTGTAACATTTCCAAGAAAGGTAGTTTAGGCTTCTGTTGATAGCTGGGATAAAAGGGTCCTGGGGTTTGACTGGCACCAGGTTGCCAGGAAAAGTTTTGTTGCTAGCCAGGGTTTTGGTAGAAACCTTGGCCTTGACCAGCGTAAGGGTTTTGCATTTGAGGAGACATCATGTGCTAATTCCCCATGAAGGACATAGGATGTTGGGCATTCATGGTATTTGAAGGACTTTGGGAAGGATGCCCCCATGCCAGTCCTGTGGGGAGAGGCATAGAGGCCTATCCGGGGTTTCATTGGCTATGGAAAGAATTGCCCCAGACTGGCATTCTAGATGAAGGAATGGATCCTTGTCCTGAGTTCCAAGGTCCTGGTATATGTGCGCTCAGCGCAGGAATAATACCCTGTGCCAGCGTAGACTGTCCAAAAATAGGTGAGCCCCCTGATGGGAAAGCAGCAGATGTGAACGTGTTATTACCATACATCTCATTCCAAACGAATGGTGACAAACCTACCGGTTGAGTTTGCGCAGGCGTTCCTTGACTCCCGGCTCCAAGTGGACTCGTGTGTGCAGGTAGCTCGGCAGACTGCTGAGACAATCCACCAAGCGAAGGGGACGAAGGAGGGATATGACCCCCAGTGTAAGGAAAAGCATTAAAGGGGACAGGAATTCCCCCAGTTTGACCTTGCAGAGAAGCGTTAGAGCTTCCTGCCCCCAGACCCAAAGTCTGTGAAATGGAGGAAGTGAGTGCAGGACTTGTACCTGAACTCGGCATATCGTAAGAAAATGGAGGGCCGGTCGCACTAGGTGTGTAAGGAGGTGTGGCCGCCGTGATAGATGGCGTCGGACCACTGTGCGATGTAGTTGCAACCGAGACCATGGTGGCCTGGACCAATGACAAAGGCAAGTTAGGAGAAGCATCTCCTGTGGTAACAATAGTGATGGGAATGGAAGAAGTCCCAGAGGAAGTGATTTGTTCCATAACCAGGTTAGGCGCTGATAAGTGTTCGTAAAATTGAATTGGCACAATAATGTCCATCCCAAAATCGGCGTCTGAGGTTTCAACCAATCCAAGATTGGCGGTCGATTCCTCGGGGGGTTTTTCGGGATCGAAAGCCCCGGTTGCTTCGAAAGACCCAAGATGGTCTAGCTTCCGCCTCAAAGGTGGCGGGGGTGGTTCCAGTATAACCGGTGGTAGGCCCAAAAGCCTTCACGACCGGCGGAGTTCGGAATCCTCCACTGTGTGAGAAGATTCTTGACACGCTAAGGTATTCTACACAAACAATCAGTAACACGCACTAAAAGAAAGCCCCTAGAATATAAATCAAGCAAGCACTATATTAGTAGGAAGAACAGTTACCACAACCAACACTAGAGTACCTTACTGGTGAAAGTGAAACTCAAATACGGAAGCACCCTCTGGGTCTACTTTGCAAAGCGTTGGTCCGAAGTCCGTCCTAGGTACCGTGGTATACCCCTGCAGTCACCTGTGTAAGTCCTTAGAAAAGATAGGCAACTAGTTTGCCAGCACGTGAACAGCTATCAGGCAGGTACACTCGGCAGTCGGGAGACCACAATGAGCAGGTTATCAAGCCCGAAACCTGTCAAGGGTATCGAGAGAAAGTGTTCTGGAAGACGACTGAGGACCTCGAACGGATTCGAGACCCACAAAGTTCCGTGGAAAATGCTAACGACGGAATCCCTTAACAGATCCTCTATATGTGTTCTCCACCACGTTTGGTCCAGCTTTGGAGGGGTTATCTCCGCTACCTTTCCTTATGCGACCTCGTGTTTAGCCCCTATGTTAGAGGGGGGTCCTGAATAACTTTCTGTAACTGGACTTCTACACTCCCTAAATGATAGACTCCAATGTTTAGTTTAGGTGGCCTTGGAGAATTAACTGTCCAACCTATTCCAAGGCCCTAGTCCAAAGCTAGTGAATGCACCTTATAAACAAAAAAGTCTACTTGATTTTATTGAGCGTTGATTTTAATGGGCTTATTAAGTCACAAGGTGCGAGAGTGAAACTGATGGTGTGTAAAACAGACTCAAAGCAAAATGCACAAAAAATGCTTGGAAACAAAAACTTCTTCAAACAATGCAAAACCAACAACTTTTCAAAAAGATTCTTTTTCTTTTCTTTTCAACTTTCACAAGATTTCATGCAGCAATCCTACAGAATTTTCGCTCAAATCTGTGAGCTACTTATACTTTGAACTGTACTGAAAAAACTTATGCAAAAATACTTCTTTCCGAGCTACTGACGCAACAACAAAATCTTCAAACCAAGAAGACAATGAAAAAAGAGGGAAATTTTTTATTTATTTATTGCAAAATAATGCAACTAGGAAAAATGATGACAAGATAAAAACCAAGAGAATGTAAAGAAAAATCTGGCTTAAAGCACAGATCGCAAACAGAATCAGAGCACAAAAACACTGAAAAGTAATCCAGACAACACCGATTCAAACACTTTCCTAAAAACCATGAAATAAATATTTTTTCTCTTTTGTCTTTTTTCTATCAAAAAATCAAATAACAAGCACAAGCTAAGGGGCAATGCCCTAACCTTCTGACTGTGTAACCCCAGACTCTAAACCCTTGAGAGGATATCTTCCCACCATAGGAGGGGATGACTACCCCACCCAAGCTGAAAAGCTACCTAACAGACCCGCGACTGTCACCAACACTGCACGCGTGTAACCGTGTGCTGATCCACTACAGCGCGTGGGTACCCACGGGCTAAACCTAAACAAGCCGCAGGTATGTATAAAAACTAAGATAAAAACACACACAGACAGTCTAGTCCTGAAAAAAGCTTCTGGTACTGACCACCAGAGTCTCTGACAGGCTGAGATGTTATCGCTTTAATAGAAAAACAAATTTGCAGAAAAAGAAAAAATATACTAAGAAGAAACCAAAACAACAAGGCAGACTGGAAGCAAGACAGCTAACAAATCAGAACCCAGATAGGATCCAGAAAGCCCCCTGAGAAGATAAACTTCTGACAGGGAAGAGGAGACTGCCTCTTAAGCTTCCTGGGCTCTACATGCTACTGAAACCACTACAGCAAGCGGCTAACCGCGGGCTGTATAAGGTTAGGGCGCGGGTTACCTGCGGGCAGGGATTCTTCAGGCCGCGGGTACCTCTGTGTGTCCCGAGAATGAATGTCAAGCGTCAGTCAAGGAAAACTGTTTTTGATAACCAGGTTCCCTGCTAGCATTGACTAACAGAAAACAAAATAAGTAAAGAAACAAAGACTAAACTTCTTTGAACTACCCAAAAGATCTTTAACCAAATCCGGAAACCCTAAGAGTAAGACTCTCCCCAGTGGAGTCGCCAATTCTGTTGTGGGGTTTTCCTACCCTATGGACTAACAAGCTAGGGCTTTAAACTTGTACGCAGATCATGACCCTTAAGATGTAACTTTTAACCTTCTACCCGAAACCTCAACCCCTTTTCTCATGCAAACATGGGAAGAATCAACTAACCTTTTTATCGATAGTTGAAGTAGATCCTCTGTTGAGCCTTTATCTCCTTGCTGCTGCTACTCCTTCCACAAAGCTTTCCTGCAATCAAGACAAGACTACACATGCATGCTACTGATCTACTAGGGGGTTAGAGATAAAACAAAAATCAACTAATCATAGATAAGATTCATGTATTTGGGATGGGAAAAGTATCTTTTTCATTAATCTCAATATGAATCAACTTGCAATGATTTAAGAGATCGGCCACCGTTCCTCGATCCTGATCCTGGGCTCCTCCTCTTCCTTTGTCCCCCAACTGTTGTTGCTTGAATTCCTCCTAAAGCTTGATGCAAGGCTAAAGGGTTGGGACAATAATGGACTTGGCAATTTTGTCAGAGTTTCTTTACTATGATATCTCCTCCTTGAATAGTACCCCTACCCCTTCTTTTATAGGCTAGGAGGAGCTAGGGTTTTAGGCGAACTCTTGGCCATGCATGGCTGGGAGTTCGAGTTAACTGACAAAAAGCTTCGTGTCCCGGTGGAAACTTCCCTGATTTTTTGCTTTGTTAGGTAACCACGGGCTATAGTGGGTTAGCCCGGGGGTACCCGCGTGTAGTAGAAGGTCAGCAAGCGGGTCCCCCGTGCCCAGTGAACTGGTAGGGCGCGGGTTGCTTGTTTTAAGTGGTTTTTCAAGGTTTTATTCAGCATTGCTTTGGCAAGGAAGAGGCATGAGTTGGCCTGATGCCAGGTAAACCTGTGCGGTGCATTTTAGGGTTATAACATGTTGTGAATAAAGTTATCATGTGGAAGTACACGGACCGGATCAGGAATGTGAACTCCCCTAACCAGAAATAGCAATGTTACCAGCGGAGGAGTTACCCGAGATGAATTTGGTAATCTCTTAGAGAATTTAAAAACTGATATTCTGAGCTCTATGAATACACAATTTAATGTATTGTAGGCCAAATAGAAACAAGAAGAAGAAAAATAGACTTTCAACATATTTTGCCACGGATGCAGAAAAAAAATGGTCCAAGGGAATGTCCTTTGGATGTGGTTCGGGTTTGCGTTTTTTGCGCCAAAGGTCAAGCAACGAAGCAGTTCCCATCACTGCCTGGACTAAAATTTGTCTTTATAGAAGCATAAGAGGAAACAAAACCATTATACCTGATGGCGCAACGTCGCCAATGGCAGGCCCGACCTCCAGGTACACGACAAGACCCCTCGTCTTTCATTTTTGGGGAGTATAATCTGCAGAAAAATTATGGAAACACATGGCAGGGCCAACCATTTACTAATCAAAGCTGGTAGCCCTGGAAATATCCAGCCACTTGGTCAAACCAACCCACTACAAATCCCATTTGGAAGAATCAACCAATTGAAAATTCCCCCTGGCCCAATGTACAATACTCTACCCCATCTTGGAAAAACCCAAACAACAACTCCTACCCTTCACACTGGTCCAACACAACTTCCCAAAACCCAAATTGGAACCAAAATTGGCAGCGCCCCATGGGGATAACTAATCAACTCATAGGGATGCCCCCTCAAACCCAACCCGCTTTGCAAGCCCCACTCCAATTACCCTAGAACCCTCAACCACAATTGCACCCTCAATTACCATCCCAACCTCACCCAAATCCCAATAACAGACCAACCCATCTCATCCAAATTATGGATAATTTGGAAGAGAAAACCAACTCGGTAGGGTGCAATGAACATCGATTGATATCGGGGTGTATAATCTCTCCTAAAGGAAGTAACGATTTCCAAGAAAAGGAGAATGAAAATAAAATACAACCAACAACAACACCCTCGACTGTGGTCATAACAAAAGAAACAAAGCAGGGAGGAAACACATTCAAATCACAGGATCCTAATAAGGATGCAAATCCTCCTCCTCCATTCCCTGAAATATTAATGATAGAAAAACATGTCGTGTATCCTAACTTGAACATTGCAGGGGAAATCAAGAATTTATATGTCAATATCCCACTCCTACAGGCTCTGCAAGACATTCCAATTTATGCAAAGACAATCAAGGAACTATGTGGGAGGAAGCCTGTTAGGAAAATTAAAAATTCATCATCAACTGTTCGTGTGGTAGGAGCCATGTCTGATATAATTTTGGGTAGACAAGAACCAATCAAATATGCAGATCCAGAGAACCCCATAGCAATAGTTCAAATCCAGGGATGTTCTTTTCCAAATACACTAACCGAATTGGGGGCATCCATCAACATCCTGACTATGGAAACCTGCAACACCCTAGGTTTTGACTCTTTCGAGCCTACCCCAATTATGTTACAGTTGGTTGATTGATCAGTGGTTAGACCAGTCAGCACATTATATGATATAGCAATTTCAGTCGACTCTTGGGAATATCCAGCGGATTTCCTCATCATAAACCCAAGAAGTGGAGTCAAAGGGCATCCATTAATACTGGGAATACCATGGCTCACAATGTAAGATGCATACATAGGATGACGTATGATAATATGATAATATGAGGAGGTGTTACAAAAAATATCATCTTACATCCTCCCGCCCAGCCAAGCCCAACTATCATATATCCACAGTTGCCACCACCAAGATATCTATAAAAGGATCTACGAGCCCCTCTCATGCTCAAAGAAGCTCTCAGACTCAAGAACCAAGTAGAGGATGACGTGATCAATGGGTTTATTAACAACCCAACCATTGTGAGTAACCCTATGTGCCAGATGATCAAAGTTGTTCTAGATTGTGAAGCGCAGGGAGACTCGCTGGAAGATTTAATGGAAAAAAAAATCTTGACTACCTTTATTCATAACGATAAATTAGTTGAGATTTCATCAGGGAGGTCTCTGAACATTAATGCTAATTTAGATGAGAACCAACAACAAAAACTGATTCAAATCCTTTCTAAATATCAACAAGCTTTTTCCTGGGAGTATTCTAACATGAAAGGTATTGATTTGCAACTCTTCACACACCATATTCATATTGAGAAATATGTCCAACCTATTCAACAGCCCCAAAGAAGATTGAATCCCCATCTCATGGATATTTTTAAAGAAGAATTACAAAAGGTGTTGGATGTAGATTTTATATATCCTATATCAGATAGTCGACCAGTTTCCCCACTAGCAATCGTCCCCAAGAAAAATAGAAAATGGTGAATCTGTATAGACTACATGGAACTTAACAAATCCCCCCAAAAGGACCACTTCATGTTACCTTTAATCCATCAGGTCATGGATACTTTAGCAGGGAATACATTCTTTTCTTTCCTAGATGGATTTAGTGGCTACAATCATATCCAGATTTCCCCAGAAGATCAAGATAAAACTACATTCACATGCCCCCCGGGCACCTTTTCATACATAGTATTTCCCTTTGGACTATGTAATGCTCCAACCACATTCCAGAGGGAAATTCTTAGCATATTCAATGACCTGATTAGCAAAGGGTTTGAAGTTTACATGGATGATTTCACACCCTATGGCAACAACTTGGATAAATCTTTGGACAATCCGGAAAAGGTACTGGAACGATGCATCACTACCAGTTATGTTTAAGCCACGAGAAATGTCACATGATGATAAGGAAAGGTGTGGTTCTAGGGAATTATATTTCTGCAGATGGAATTAGGGTAGATCCAACAAAAATAGAGGTAATTCTTAATCTACCTACACCATGCACACAAACTGAGGTACATAGTTTCCTTGGTGCTTCAGGATACTATCACAGATTTATGAAAAGTTTTGCAAGAACTGTTGCACCTTTACATGATTTACATGGTAATGTGGAGTTTCAGTGGTCTGACAAGTGTGATGTGGAATTTTCAAGACTCAAGAAGTTGATCTTGACAATACTAGTGTTAAGAGGAAGAAATTGGAAAATACCATTTCACATATCCACCGATGCATCAGATATTGCCATAGGTGTTGTCCGTGGACAGGAAGAAGACAAGAAACCCTAATCTATTTATTTTATTAGCAAGAATCTCACTCCTACTAAATCTAGTTATACAGTAACAAAAAAAGAATTTTTATCTTTTATACATGCCATCAATAAATTTCGTCATTATATAACAGGATATCTAGTTATTCTATATACTGATCATTCTGCTATTACATATATAGCTAATAAATCTATTACTAATGGACGAGTCACTCGATGGTTATTTATATTGCAGGAATTTGTCATCACCATCAAAGATAGATCTGTAAGAGAAAATATTGTTGCAGACTTTCTTTCCGGCATACCCAAAATGGATGACTTCTTGACAGTTGGAGATCAATTTCTAGATGAGAATCTATTTGTCCTTACTTCTAAACCACCTTGGTACGCTGATGTGGAAAATTATCTAGCAGTGGGGAAATTACCGGCACATCTATCATATAGGGAAAGAAAACTAATCATCCATCATAGTGGACGATTCACTTGGATCAATGGATATCTCTTCAACAGAGGGGCTTATTTCCAGATCCGCATATGCGTACAAGATGACAAAATCTATGGCATACTGAACTCATGACATGATGATCCCTGCGATGGGAATTTTATAGATCGCAGGACTGGACATAATTTTTTATAGATGGGCTACTATTGGCCCTCAATATTTAGAGATACAAAGAAATATGTATGTACCTATGACAGTTGTCAGCGGATCGGAAAACCAGCTCAGGCTGATGAAATGCCTATGAAAGAACAAGTAGTCACATAACCATTCGAGATATGGGAACTAGACTTCATTGGCCCCTTCAATTTGAATTCAAATCAAGAGGCCTATATTCTAGTTGCAATGGACTACATGACCAAATGGGTAGAGGTATAAGCCTTACCAAAAGCAACAGAGGAAGTAGTCATCAAATTTCTTTTCAAATTATTTGTATGTTATGGACTACCCAGGGAAGTAATCATTGATGGGGGGTCACAATTTATAGCTCACAGAATCACGACCATACTAAAAACGTATCATACTAAGCACATAGTTACTTCCCCATACCATCCATAGGAAAACAGACAAGTAGAAAGCACCAATAAAGTTTTGGAGGCAATTTTGACAAAAACGGTCTCAACAAATTGATAGAATTAGGCTACTGAGCTTCCAAATTCCTTATGGGATTATCACACAACATGGTGTAACACCACTGGCTACTCTCCTTATCATTTAGTCTATGGTATAGAACCTACCTTTCCAATCGAGTTTGAGATTAAGACTCTAAGGATGGCCCAGGAGATTGGATTGGATCTTACAGAGATACATAAACAATGCCTACAATAGCTCAATGAATTAGATGAAGCACACATGTTCGCCTTGGAGCGCAAAACTATTATTCAACAACAGAGAAAGAAATGGCATGATAAACATATCAATAAGAAATACTTTCACAAAGGTGATTGGGTGCTTCTCTATGATTACATATTTCGGGATTTTCCTGGGAAATTACAGACAAGGTGGTTGGGACCATATGAAATTAATGAAGTTCATGATAATGGAACTGTCACTTTAATTACCATCAACGGGTCTGGCTCTCCCTTTCTAGTAAATGGACACCGCCTAAAACTTTACCATCATCCATCTTCAAAATAATCCTTCTGCCAAGAAGTAAGTAAGGACCCTATTGTTCAAATTTTGGCTGGCTGGGAAGGTAACCTAGCAGCCTCAACTCCATAAATGAAGAAATTTTTTAGTACTGTATATATTGTATATAGTTTTTTTTTTACAGATTTGATTGTGTTTTTAGCTCTTCTTTTTATAGGAAAGTCACTTGAGAAAATACAAACTATAAGAGATGACTATAGTGAATATAATTAAACACACTTTTATGTTCTTTACCCGTATCTCGTGTTGCAAAAACTCAACAAATATAACCCTTGTTTTTACAAGAAAGTGAACATGCTTATAGACAATATAATAATTTGATTATTTCATAAACTTACCCATAGTAATTGAATGAATTTAGTTGATAACTAATCAATTATATATTCATTGAACAAAAATGCACGTGGGAGTTTTAATCGCTTAATTAGATGGGTAAAAAAAATTCACTATTGTTCACTCAAAACGAAACGATTGTCATTCCTTTGAAAAGAACAACTGATGTTAACTTCATACGATCGATGTTTCCTTTAAAAACCATTTCCATTCCTTTGAAAAGAACAACTTTTGTTCCCTTCATACGTAATATTGTCCACACAAAATTACGATTGTTGTTCCTTTTAAAATAACTATTGTTGTTCCTTTTCTATTCCTTTCACGATTTTTTTCTTATTGTTGCTCCTTTCTTAAAACATGAAATTGATTATGTCAGTCACTCCTTTGGGTATGACCTTCACTGATTCCTTTTCTTCAACACTAGCTCTAATTTTTCATTTGGTGTGGATCATTTAACATACCTTAGTAAACTATTTCTGGATTAATTTCTCTGAATCCTCTTAAAAATTGTTCACAATTCATTAACCACCATAATTCGCTTCTTTCCCTTATATATATACCTATACTTGAATGATAATTTATTTCATATCATAATAAGGAATATTAAATACATTATTACTTGGCATTCTTACACTTCTTACGCCATCCCTCACTCTTAAGGAGTAGATGGGCTTCCCTTGATAGAGCTATATAAAAAAAAAAAATCAAAGTGAATTTTTTAACATTGTAATAAACTTCTTCCATATAGAATAGGGGGTCTCATCAAGAGCCAACATACCACGATAATCATATAATAACATAAGTGACATTCCCATTATGGCTACCACACCAAGGCAATGTCCTTTGGCATTTTTTTTCGTCAAAGGACAAGAGGTCTCATCACAAGTCGGCTTGTTCACTTAGGTTACGATCTAGAGAGTGGCATTATCATCATATGGCTACCAAACCAAGATAATGGTATTCTTGGTAAAGGACAAATTCAAACCATTTATTAAGGATACATGATCATCTATGGGTTAAAAGGCAACCCTGTCGAGGCTATGGACGCCTGCTGGCAGCAATGGCTTTGCCTATGGTATCAAAGTTCACTGTAAAAATAACCCTAGTTTTAACGTGTTCTTAGATTTCCTTCTCAAAACAATGAGGCTGTCATTCCAGGTATAAATCCAATAAAAAGGGAAAGTACCAATATGTGGAACATTTTAAACATGTGATCAAATTTAAAATCATTCATAATCTTTTTCCTCAAAGGGTTTTTTCCATGGGTATAATAATTTGAATTTCCCACACAAAGTGATGATTATCGTTAGTAACATTAAAGTGTTTGATTAAAAGTTATTAATGATTGTCTTTTCCAGTGGTGGCGTCGACATAACAATTGCACCTCACAATAACTCCCCGCCATTATTACACTTGTACGTTTGACAGTCAAGGTCGACCTTTCCATTTATGGGGGGTAGATGCCCAACATAGTTACCGATAGATTTCAATGAATGCATTAATTATGAAAATGCAGTTTTTCTATATACACACAATGACATTCTATATTTTCTATGTCTGTTTTTTTCAAAATATGGTTGATTTAAGCTACAAAAAGGAACGTTAGTCGTCCTCACCTACTTGCAGAAATATGGGAGACCGAAGTGTGCGACAGGAAACAACATTACTATAGGTAACTGAGAATGCAAGAGAAATCCTACACCATATGGGGTGGACAGAGAAATTCAATCGGTTGCAGGGATACAATATAGACATCACGATCGAATTATTTTAGAACTTGCAGGGAGAAACCTCCATGGTTTGAAATATACAAATTGCAGTCACTCAGGAAATCGTAGCATAGGTTACGAGCCTTCCTAACATAGGAATACAATGGTTTGGAAGATATACAGTGCTAAAAGAAGCTGTATAATCCTTCGTAGACCCTGGAGAGGAATTGGATAAAAAGGGAAAGAGACTTAGCCCCAATAGTCTCAACGAACTGTAGAAAGAACTGGAAGGTGTCATACAAAGGTATATCACCTACGACGAAAGATATGATGTGATCCACCAATGCCACCTCAAACTACTAGACACGCTCAAACAACGGTTAGTAATCAATTTACCATTTTCTCTAAATTCTATGTTACATGAGGTCGCTATAAGAACACAGAAGGAAAAATATATCATTACTATCATCATCCACCATGGATTGGTCAAATTGGTAGTAAATAAGGCCCTAATTCAAACTCAAATGACCTCAGGGGATCTTATTGAGGCCAATAGGCCCTTACAACTAGATAAATCTTAATCAAATCATGAAGACCCAACCTAGGGAATTGAAGTAGCACAAGAAGGGGAACCTACTTCCCAAATGGAAGTTTGGCCTCCTCAACCTGAAGTCAAGATAGACCCCGTCCAATTTTCAAAGACTCAGACCTCACAAGTAGAGGAATCAACAAGGAAGAGAAAAAGAGCAATGGTTTCTCCTAAAACCCACATTGAAGGGAAAAGAAGAAGCAGACGGATAAGACGTCATGAAGAAACCTAGGAAACAACAAAACAACCTGAAGAAATTCAGGATATAACAGAGCAACCCTTACAGGAAGATGTTCAGGGAATCAAGCAGATAGAACAAACACCACAAGGAAACAGTCAGGAAGATACCCATCCAACATTGGGACACCTCACAAAACAATTTTTGAAAATATATGAGGTAGATATAGATCAAGTTTTAGGGAGTTTAGGGACCTCACTTAGCAGAGACACAAACAAGCCAGAATAAAACCAAGTTCCAGCCTCTCCTTCGAACCCTGCTGAAGATTTCCCTGACATTGAGATATCACTCCCAGATGATACAACACAAGACGAACCTCATACTGAGGTAAATACCCCGGTAGGGAAAGAAGAAGAGCCACTATTGATAGATCAAGGTGAGGAAAATCATGACAGCTCAGAGAAACAGAAATTAGGCAAAATCCACAACATAATTAGAAAGTTAAAATGGAAGAACAAGTTGTTCAAGAGAAGGGTTAACAAGATTAAAGTGTTAAAGAAGAAAGTTGACAAGCTTAAGGAAAGTATCAAGGAATTAAGAAAACAACCAGATCAAGTCAATAAGACCCATGAAAGAAAGAAGAACAAAAAACATAGAGCACAGGGAAGGAACCCTCTTCTTAGGAGGGCATTCCAAATGAGTTATATAGGAACACAAACAGAGATGCATATCCTTGAAGAAATGGTAGAAATGGAAGTTCAGAATAAGACTACAACAACAGAAGGGGTAGTTGTTCAAAATGAAGAGGAAATTCCTTTGGGAGCATATGAAACAAAGGCTCAATTGGAAATTCTAGGAGGAACAACTGCCCAGCTTGAGGAAGTAATTCCCACTCCTTTGGAGACCACAGATGTAGAAAATCAGACAATAATTCCAGTAATGAACGAAGCAACCTGTCACACTGAAGAGGTATCTCGGTTTCACGATAAAAGTGCCATCATTGAAAGACTAGAAGTAGAACTTGTACAAGCCCAACAGGCCTTGAATCAGACCATAGATGAAATGGTGACCATGAAAGAGATCCAAAGCGTTGCTAAACAACTCAAAAACATGTTAGAAACAAAAAATGAGATGTATTCTGAGATGACTAAGGCTCAAGGGAAGACAAAGAAGGTATAAGGTCAATTGGAAAAATATTTGGAGCAAATGAAAGAGATTTGTGATATCTACACTGATGCAATAGATTGTGGGGCTCATGCTACCAATTATACTTTGTTTTTATTAGAATGCTACCTATTTCTGAGGGTAAAATATATTCGAGAAGGTAAACCGATTAAATTCACCACTATCTCTGAGTTTGTGTCTTGTTTTAGGGAGTAGGAAGAGAATGTACAATATTTCATGTGTGAACTATAATTCCATAATTTCATTTTAGAAGACATCAATAGAGCTAATCATGTTCCTTCTATTGCAGACATCCAATTTCAAGCATTCATATCCTTCACTAAAAAGCATGTCAGGTGGGCTAAGGCCCAAAACACTTTCATGAAGAGAGAAACTGGGTTAGATCTCTGGATCAAGGAGGAACCACCAAAGTATTTTCTAGCTATCATGTGACATAGGACATTCATGAAAAGGGAAGGAGTGAGAAGCTCTTTAGGTCCTATTCATCAACAGTTTATAAGATTAGGCATAACATATTTTAGGGAACTCAAAGAAGAAGCTCTTGATAACGTGGTTCTTTCAGATTCATTGCATCAGTTTTTTATTATTCGACATTTTAGATCTTATATATTTTTAATAAGTTGGATCTTTACTAAATAACTTTTCTTATTTATACACCTGATGATTTTTATATTTCCTTCATATATTAAAATTCTTCTTGATGATGGACCACATTTGTTTTGTCTGAAACGTCGAATAATAAAAAATGGATGCGATGAATACGAAAGAACCACATTATCATAAATCAAGTCACAAAAGTCTCAAAAAAGAAGAAGCTCTTGCTGGATCCAAGTTAAGGTGGGATGTCTCGCCAGTTGAAGTAAAGGTTATAGAGCCCTTCAATTTCAAGAACTTCTTTCCAGCCACCTTCATAATAGAAAAATACGCCAGAATGATCCAGGAGGAAGGACTTGCCTGGATTGGGTGTAGATATAATCCCCCTCTTATCTGGTTTCCTCCAGAGGATTACCAAAGAGATTATCAATTTAATAAAAAGAGGGAAGACATTGCTTTTGGAGAACTCATAAGAATGAATGGGTTCAGGGCACTTGGTGAACCAACTTTTCCTCCTTATAGCATCAATGTTTTGCATGTAGGAACTTAGCTTGCATGAGGACATGCAAGAAGGTAAGATGGGGGGTATGCTGGGTTATGAAAAGGTACAAATATTCTCCTCATTTCCATGATGTACGATATCATCTTGACTGACTTTTATGTTACTTAGGAATAAAATATGATAGGAAATGATTAAAACGTCTTCTAGAACTATCATTGAGTTGAAGTTCATAAATTCTAAAATATGGTTGGAATTGTTTGATTTTGTTACAAGAATGGGTAAATTTTCATAAAATCAAGATAGTGGAAGAGATTTCAAAGATGCGCAAGCTATTGGAGGTTAAATATATGGAGCATAAGGTAGTTTTAAGAGATATTAGTTCTCTATTTTGTAAACTTCATCTATAGTAATAGTGATCCTGAGGATATCTCGATCCTCAGGATAGATTAATTTACCAATATTTTGTAATATATTAAGGGTAGTGAATCCTAGAAAGGATAATCTAAGAATTGTATCTAAGCATTCAGAATTCAGAATTTATTTGCGCAAATAGTTTCTGTAAATGTTGTCTTAGTTATAGAAAAAATAAAGGTTTTGAACATTTCCATCATTTTCGTATACTGAGTTTCTAGTAGCAGTGCTTCTGAGGACCGAGGACCCAGTCTGAAGGAGTTACTGTCTCAATCTGTATTTTATCAGCTTGATTTATGTTTCGAACTTTAAATCCTTTTTTATCATCGTTAAGATAATGCATAAGAATGTTAATGTTTTGATACTCTTTGCTTGTAGAATATATATGCTTTCATTTGAATGTTGTTGATTGCTATTCCAGATTCCATTTGTTGTACTTTACTGCTTGACAGTTCCTCTCATTTTCACATCCGTTGTTCCTTTCAATTAAATTAGCAATTGTTGTTCATTTTCGTTAAATCATAATTTTTTTTTTTCGCTTAACTAAGATTTGTTGTTCCTTTTACTTAGTTATAATTTCCTGTTCAATTATTGTTCTATCTCAATTTATAATATTCAGTTATTTCTTTCCAGTAGATTAGATAGTCATCAATAGATCAGCTTATTTTCATAGATTCAATTCTTGTTTCTTAATTAGATCAATTCATGCCTTTAATATCATATTCAATTCTTGTTTCTTAATTAGATCAATTCATGCCTTTAATATCATATTCAATTCTTGTCTCTTAATTAGATCAATTCAGTAATTCAATTCATGCCTTCAATTCATAGCACATTATAGATAAGATTTTGATCCTGATCAGTAGGATCTTATCTTTAGAAACTTAATGAATGTATGAGGAACTTGATTCTTGATAAACTCATATTTTCTTTAACTACGCGATTTTATACTCTATGAGTTGTCTGCATAGACTTTGTTGATATTCTTGAAATAGAAGATGAATCCTCGGGTTGATAAATTAATGTTAAACTAAAGGTTGTTTTTAGGACATCTTTAGTGCCCAACAGATTTCACGCGACAAAACATCATGAAGAATCTCTATCACTATGCTTTATTCGACGACATTGTTTGTAGTGTCACCTAGACAGATGCCTCCAGAAGATAGAAACTGGCCTTAAGGTGTGAAAATCACCCAAGATGTGGAAGCAAGCCTCCGAGTGTGTCGACTAGCATCATCCGTGAATCCAAAGAACACCTATGATTCACTTGAAATCTACCAGAATGAGAAACATGACATAAATAACAACACATCCATAAAACAAAAAAGACAAAAACTAATTGTATAAGAAATATACATATGTACAAGAAGTGACCCAAGAGACCAACCTATGAGCAATACTTCTTGAGGTAGAGCCTATTTCTAGGCTTCACCAAATCATTTCCCTCAAATTCAACCAAATGATAGGTGGCTTTATTTAAGACTTATTTCAAAATGAAAGGTCTAAACCACATGGTTTTAAATTTTCCTGCCCCCAGGGGATCCTTATCTTGGTCATAAACCACGACAAGGTCATATTCAAAGAAAATACGAGGATGAATGGACCGATCATATTGACACTTGACTCATTTCTTGTGAGCCTCATTGCCAAAGGCTGCATCATGGTGTTGCTCATCGAGCTACTCGAGATATAATAATCGTTCCTCAAGTGGTGAAGTTTCTGGCAATAACTCTACTTCCAACTTTAGAGATGGGATCTGACACTCTATAGGAAATACTACTTCCAGCCCGTAAATGAGTTGAAAAGGGGATAAATCAGTGGAAATCTTTATAGACATTCGGTAGGCCCACAACACTAAGTACAACATCAAATGCCAATTTGACTTGGTATAATTGATCATTTTTTGTAGAATAGTATTGAGGGACTTATTCACAGCCTCCACCTGACCATTCTCTTGTGGGTAGTAGGGTGACGAATTATATTTCCTCAACCCAATCTTTGATGATAAATCGAACATCATCTTGTTTTGGAAGTGACTTCCATGGTTAGTGAAAATCTCCTTTGGGATGTCGAACCTTGCTATTATCTGGTTAAAAATGAAGAGTGATGTTGCTTTGCCATCATTAATGAATGTTGGGATAGCCTCGACCCACTTAGTGAAGTGTTCTACCACTACGGTGATATAACGATGCCCCTTGGCTGAAGTCAAGTGGCATGTCATAAAATCAATCCCCCACTTAGTGAATGGACCAACAATGATGATGAGAAACATGGGAGTGGGATGTGCTCTCATATTTTGAGAGAAGATCTGACACAGGTGGCACTTCTTGACCAAATCAACACAATCCTTGATTAACGTAGGCCAGAAGTAACTGACTCGTAGAATATTTTGGGCTATTTCCAACCCAGACAAATGACCACCACATGCTTCAGTGTGGTAGTCATTAAGAATGAGTTCCACTTCATTGTGTATAAGGCACTCACGAAGAATGAAATCTACACCTCGATGATACAAAATGTCATCGAGGATGAGATATTTTTGTGTTGGATGGTGTATTTGTCAACTCTCATTGTGAGAAGAACAAGTAGGGCACTTTAATGTCTGGAGATAGACTAGTATATCTCCATACTAGGGGTTTGAAGATGCTATGAGAAAAAGATCACCTTTAATAGGTGATTCTTCGGGTGTGACATCACCTGATTCGACTAGAAGTTCTAAAATAAGTTCCTTAAATACCAATGACTTTTTGGATTTTGTGGAAACAAAATCCAAGTCAAATTCCTAGAGGATAACAATCCATCTACTGATCTTTCCACTAATTACTCGTCGTGTCAACATGTATTGAAACATATTCACAATGACAATGAAAATGGTCTTACGAAGCAGGATATAATGACAGAACCGTTGGACATGATGCACTCTTGCCAGCACAAGTTTCTCAACATGGGAATAGTTGAGTTTCGGCCCAACTAGGCCTTGACTCAGGTAATAAATCATGTTCTCTTCAAGAAAATCGTCCTCTTGAACAAATACCATACCAATGGTCGACGCTACGACAACCAAGTACAATAAGAAATATTTATTATAATTGGCAAGATGAAGAAGATGGGTAGACGTAAGGGCGCATTTAAATGCTTCAAAAGAGCATTGAGTGGCTTCGTCCCAAAAAAAGGGAATCCCTTCTTGAATAATCGCATGAACCCTTTAGTGATCTCGGCATAGTTTGTGATAAACTGCTGAAGAATGTTCGCTTCCCCCTATAAGCTCTGAAGCTGAGGGACTATGCACGGGGGCGACAATTGAAATATGACCTCAACCTTAAGAGGATTGACCATGATCCCTATTGTCGAAACTATGAAACTTAAAGGATGACCTAAAGTCACGTAGAAACTGCATTTATTAGGATTCAAGCGAATCCGATATTAGCAACATCGTTCAAAGATTAGTCAGAGGTGCACGGTATGATCATATCTTTTACGAGATTGTGATGCTATATTATCGAGATAAGCCTCAATTATATGTCTAAGGTTTTGGAAAGAAAAAAGACATGGACTGCTGAAAAGTGTCTCCAACAATCTTTAGGGAAAAAGGCATCTTATGATAATAAAATGTGCCCCATAGACAAATAAAATTTGTCTTTTTCTAGTCCTCGGGTTTGATCTGTATCTGGTTATATCTCGAGAAACCATCCATGAATGAAAATACCTCAAGCCTGTGCATTCATCGACAATCTAATCAATGAATGAGGTGGGGAAATTATGATTTGGAAAGGCCTTATTAAAGTCACGAAATTATATGCACATGTGAATCGTGCCTTGTTTTTTGTTAACCGAAACGAGATTTGACACCCATTTCTTCAACTGTATGGGGTAGATAAAACTGAATTTAAGAAATTTTTCTACTTCAGCCTTAATAGCTTCCGCTTTCTAAGAATTCACCAGATGAAGATTTTTTCGGACCTTATTGGTGTCAGGATAAGTCATTATCTCATGTTCAATGATTCTTGGATCAATTCCTGGAATTTCCTCATAAGAATAGAAAAAAACTTCACGGAATTCCTTAAATAATTTTGTATATATTCGAATCTCTTTGGGGGAGCATTCTGATTCGATAAAAACATTCTCCACGATGTCAGGGGTTCTATATATATCAATAGGTATCATTTCTATGATACTTTCCATATTACCCTCGGCATAAACTACGTGCGTAGCTAGAGGATTAACAAGACAAGACCTATCTCCAATCATAGTCAACAGGAATTCACCTGCCTCTATTCTTCTCAACTCTGGGACAAAATAAGATATGTGATGGACATCATCCCAGGGTTTGTCCAGACTAGTCAATGCCTCAAGAATCTCCTCATCTGAGGGAGATACCAAGTATAAATAATTAGTATTGGCAAGGGAACCTTGAGCCCAAATAGTCTCGAGAACTGGATCTAAATCTTGTGCGAGAGTCGGATCGGGGTCGGTCAAAGCTTGCTTGACAATACTATACATAACTTCTACCGCAAACAAGGGAATGGACATGCCAGGATGCCTTGTCCCTTCCATCGAGACTGATGGGGAAGGAAGAGTCCACAGATTGTGAAAGTAAGTCATTCAAAATGACGACACTTGAAACATTTCAGACCTAGGTTGGTCGGGGGAAGCCAATATAAACTTGACATCGCTAGAAGGAGGTGGGTAATCAAAGGTACCCATCAATGGTGAGCACAAAACAACCCCCAGGTTGATGATTTTGGGCTAAGGGTTATCAATCATTGGGACCATGGATGCCCCCGATGAAGGGTCAAGCCAAGAGAAGGACAACTAGTCAATGGTTATGATTTGGCCCTCTCGTGGAAATAATAAGACCTGAAAAAATATGGAAACCACTGCATGAATTTCATAGGTTCAACTCCTTCCTAACAAAAGTTTGTAGTCGAGAGGTGCATCGACCACTTCAACTTTGATGCACATGGCCTTTCCTCCTAAATTCACAAGAAAATAAGGAATGATTCCATGTGGTTTGAAAGAACGACCGTCGAAAGAAGTAAGTAGAGTAGGTGATGAAAACAAAATGACATCATGCAATTCGCGGTTCCCTCATCAACCACCGTATGGAAAATATTCCATGTAAAATATTTTTTGGGGTGAGCCACTACTCTCTAAAACATGACATGGTAAGGGAGATGAGGTTTCAAGTCATTCGTACCAATCATGATCGTTCCTAAATTACAAGTCTCGACAGATCCCAAAGAGGACAACAAATATTTTCTTTGCGAAGGGCAACTCTAGAGGACATCTAGAGTAGAAATCCTGCAAGGGGTTTGTGCTAAATCCTCCACCACAGAGTAATTATGGGCAGCCCTTGCATTTGGATTATGGGAAGATTTATTGAATGCCCCTTTCAGGATGCGTGTCATTGTTTCACTCATCGTCTTCTCAATGTGGAGAGGAATGACTGGGTTTGTGGCTTCTTTACCCTTTTCGACATATTCTATCATTTTGTAATCGTGTGCCCTGAATGATATATAAGAGTCACCTTTCATCATATAAACGTTTAAGGTCGAGGGGTTACTAGAAGACGCAGGGGGTCCCTGACTACCCCCATTCATGCTCTAAGAGGCTTGAGTCATATTTTTCCCCTGTGGAAATGGGTTTGTTAACATAACAGGTTGTTTCTACGCCAATAACTTATGGCCCTCTGGAAGTCGAGGGAACAAGTGACTCATATGGTCCTCCATGAAAAGGTTACATGGGTCCTTCAACTTTCTCTTTGATCTAGATTTATGTAGGAACACAATGAAATATAGAAATACACATAAACGCAGAGATGCAGCGGAAATAAGACTTCATTTCATTAATAACAAATGACTGAAATATGCTTACAGACAGAATGGAAATAATCCAGCTAGGGCACTGGTAGCTTATCTCTGAGAAAAGATGTGGCTGCTACTCGCATCTGTGAGAAGATGATTACAATGAGGCTCTAGAGGCATTTTTACAATAGGAAAGAATGCCAAAATTCATAGACATCCAAAAACCTAACCCTAGGAGATGAAGTGCCAAAAGTCACGTGGGCCCCGTTTGGGTAAGTTAGTACATCAACTTCCTGGGGTCGTAACTTTTGCATACGATATCCGTTTTAGGCGTGTGATATCTCGTTGGAAAGGTATCGTTGAGGAGATTAATTTTGGGGGATAAATCATGCCTTTGGCTATCATTGAAAACCTCGATCTCAAAAAACCTTCATTTAGGCCCTAAAAATGGCCATGAAAGTTAAAACCTGCTAAAAATAGTAAATTGCCAAAATTGCCAGAAAACTATTTTGAGCGAGTCAGAAAAGGTGGGTGGCCACCAATATCCACCTGGATCAATCCTCCCTCTTTAGGAAGCAATGGTCCCCATTGCGTTGATTTCCTCCATGAGATGAGGAAACTTCTGCTGAACTTGGTCCCTGGTGAGCCATTTGCCTTGGTGAATGAGTTGGCCTGCTTTGACAACTAGATATAGCGGTATCCTTTGTTTTCGGGTGTTCTTGATCTATGTATCCATGATCTGATCATTTCTGGCTTATTCCATGCAGTGTAGATTTAACTTTGTTGGTGTGAGTTGTTCTGCCATGTCGGATGTGTCTAGTAGAGGTGGAAAGTAGGGCCGAAGGCGATCCACATTGAACACTGGGTGCAGACCAAGGAATGGTGGAATGTTGATCTCAAAGGCATTTTCCCCTATAGCCTTGGTGAGGGCGTATGGCCCATATCAAAGAAGAAAAAGCTTGCGGTGGGGTCTAGCGAGGCGTTCCTTTTGCAAATGCAGCCACACTTTGTTGCCCACTTGGAAGTTGTGTGGCACCCGATGTTGATCATGTCATTTCTTGTACTTAGCATTGGCTCTGTCCAAGATGTCATGAACCTATTGGCGGATGTGTTGAATGTGCTCAATGAAGTTGTTTTCCTTATCTTCCTCAAACTGGACATGAGTTGAATCTTCCTGAGTAGCCACAAATGGCATGTCTATGTCAATGGGACATAGTGGCTGGAATCCCAAGCCCACTTGAAAGGGGCTATGGCTAGTTGAGCTATGGAGAGCCCAGTTGTAGCTGTTTTGTACATAGGGGAGGCTCTCATCCCATGTGCGTGGATGCTTTGAATTGTACATGCGTAGAATGTGTACGATCATCCGGTTGACGACCTCTGTCTGGCCATTAGTTTGTGGATGGAAAGTTGTGGACTTGGTGAGCTTGGCATCCAACATCGACCATAGGCTGGACCAAAATGTACTGAGGCATCTACTGTCTCGATCTGAGATGATAGACTATGGGATCCCAAAGTGTACCCACACTCTTTCAAAGAAGAGTTTAGTAATGGATTCTGCTGTGATATTCTTCTTGCAGGCCATCATAATGGACATCTTTGAGAATCGGTCGACGACCACAAAAACACAATCATTTCCATGCTTAGTAGAAGGAAGGCCCAACATGTAATCCATAGAGATGGATTCCCAAGGTTGACTGGGGGTAGGAAGTGGAGTATAGAGGCCTTGCTTCTTGATGGTCGGTTTGGCAATGGCGCAAGCAGTGCAGAACTTGATGTACTTCCCGACATATTGTTGAAGGTTCGACCAATAGAAATACTTTTGCAGTACTACCATAGTTTTCTCGACCATGAAATGCCCATCGAATCGACTATAGTGCACCTCCCAAATAATATTGGCATGCTCACTTGAAGGAACACAAAGGTTTCCCAAGTGACAAAGCAGGGCATCCTGGAGGTGAAAATTGGGAACTTGCTTTCCCTCCAAGAGTGTATTGTATGTGTGGTCGAATTTTGGATCACTTGTGTAGAGAAGTGGCCAATCAGAAGTCTCATGCCCACAAGAGTTGAGCACAGTGGTTAGCGCCATGATGGGTGGTCGACTGAGGCAGTCTGGAACATTATTGGTGCTACCTTTTTTGTACTTAATGTTCAAATGAAACTGTTGCAGGTATGTGGACCACTTCTGATGGCGATCGTTCTACAACTTCCCTTGTGTCTGTATGAACTGCAGGGGCTGGTGGTCTATGTGAATGACCATTTCCTTTCCCAAAATGTAATTATTCCATTGCCGACAAGCCTGCACAATGGAATACATTTCTTTTTCATAAGTGGGATACTTCCGGACTGTGTCAGAAAGTGTCTCACTGTGATATGCCATTGGATGCCCATGTTGAGTAAGGACTGCCCCAATAGCATAGTCAGAGGCATATGTCTCGATATCAAATGGTTGTTGCAAGTCTGGTAGTGTGAGCACTCGTGTAGAGCAGAGGTGATGTTTCAACTCCCCGAATGCCTTTTGTTGAGATTCATACCAAAATAATTTTTCTTTAGCTCCTCCCTTGGTGACTTGAGTCAAAGGCCAAGTGATATGAGAGAATCCCAACACAAACCCATGGTAGAAATTGGCAAGACCTAAAAAGCTACGGAGCTCTATTAGGGTGGTTGGGGCTGGCCAATCCCGAATGACTTGGATCTTTGCTGGATCCACATGCACCCCCCGCTCATCAATAATGTATCCTAGATATTGAACCTAGGTTATGCCAAAAGTGCATTTCTCCAAATTGGCACACAACTTGTGTTGTCACAGTGTTTGGAGGACCTGTCAGATATGGTGGAGGTGCTCTTCCCAAGTCTGGCTAAAGATTAGAATGTCATCCAAGTACACCACTACAAATGATTTGTTGAATGGCCACAAAATGTCATCCATTAGCCTTATGAAGTTTGCAGGGGCATTCGTCAACCCGAAAGGCATGACCAACCATTCGAAAAGGCCCTCCTTGGATTTGAATGCCGTATTCCACACATCAGAAGGTTCGATTGGTACCTGGTGATACCCAGACTTCAAGTTGATCTTGCTGAAATATTTTTCCCCCTTGAGTTGATCCAGAAGGTCATCAATCCATGGGATCAGGTACCTATTCCAAACAATGATCTTGTTCAGTTTCTGATAATCAATGCAAAGTATCCAAGTCCCATCCTTCTTCTGCACCAAGAAAATCGGGCTCCCACAGGGTGATGAAATTGGCCGGATGTGACCTTTCTACAATAGCTCCTGAATCTGCCTCTTGATTTCATCATTCTTCAGGACAGAGCGCCGATAGATGGGTCCATTGGGCAGCGGTGCACCTGGGGTCAGATCGATGGGGTGCTTGACCTGACAGTGTAGAGGCACCCCTGCGGGGGAGGTGAAGATGTCCTCATACTCCTCCACAACCTTATCCATCTATTGTTTTTGTGCAGTGGGGCCTTGCCTAGAGGTCATGGCCATAGTCTTCCGCTTTCCCTGAGGGTGGATCATCAGGAAAACAAATTTCCTGGTTTGGGAAATGCGCTTACTGCATTGTTTTGTAGTAACCAAAGAGATGGTGGTAGGTGGTGCTATCTCCGATATCTTGTACATATTATTTCCCAAAGTGATAATAACAACACGAGGCCTAGACTCATACACAACATGTTGCTTCCACAAGTACGGTTGGCCTAATAATACATCAGAAACATCAAGAGGAGAAACGTCACATAGTACCTCATCTGTGAAGGGCTTGATGATATAGGGAAGGTGACATTGTCGACTGACGTGGAGGTCCCGTCCTGGGTGCAACCACCTGATGGTGTATGGTTGTGGGTGTGTTGTGGTCGGTAAGCCCAACCGCTTCACGAACTCTACCGAGATGAGGTTCTTATGGCTCCCACTATCGACAATGAACTGCAACGGGGAACCCTTTACCCACATCTTGGAATGGAAGAGACGCTCTGCCTCCTCTGGATCTTCTGGTTCCTCCTTCTGGATCTTTGTGGTAGCAAGAATGGCGTTGGGCTCCGCATCGATAATATGATTCCCCCTGTCATTCCCCTTGTCAGGTTCTGATTCAGAGTTGGACCATGCATTTGATTCAGAAGCCTTCAACTCGGCTACCAGTGACTGCTTGGCCCGACACTCACTTGTGTTGTGGGTGGAGCTCTTATGGAACTCACACCACTTCCCCGTGTCCTTTTTTGTCTTCGTGGTGTTGTTCTTTGCTTGTGGCTTTGGCAGGTTGTCCTAGGCTACCTCGCCTTGCTTGGTCCTTTGTTTTGCAGTTTGGGAGTACCTTTCCCGTGCTTCTGATTTGCAGACCCAAAGTCTCGCTTCTTCTGTTTGAAATTCTGCTCATTCTTGGTAGCATATCGGTATGCCACACCAAGTGAGGATATGTCGAGGAACTCCATTTCCTCCTGAATGTATCTATGCAGACAACTGCGGTACTTTAACACCAAATATTTCTCTGAATCTTTGATACCCAACTTTGTGCATAGGGTATGAAACAGATTCGTAATCTCATGCACATCTTGGTCCCTTTGCTGCTGCAAAGTAGTCCATTGTATGTATTTGTCCTCATAGCTCTCCACGGGATAATATTGTTCCTTGATGGCGTCTCGGAAAGAATTCCAAGTGGGTGAGGCCGAGAACAAATAGGGTTCTCCCTCACCCTCTTTCTCCGAGTAGGTTTCCCACTAGTCCTTGACATGGGGGGCGGCTTTGAGGAGTGCGAAAATAATCTTTTCTCGATCGGAAAACTCATGAACCGAGAAATATCCTTCTAACAGATTCAACCATCTATCTACGACATTTGCATCTATTTGGCTGTCAAATATGGGAATGTCAAAGTTTACTTGTACCTTAAAAGGAGTGGCACCTCCAGAGTGGCTTCTGGATGTCGATGCACCGCCAGTCGAAATCCGTTGAAGAATCTAGGCAAAGTTGTCCATCATCGCATTCCTTTGTTTCTCGAGGGCCTCCTCGAGCAACATTTCGATAGGATCTCCTGCTCCCTCATATTTATTTTCTTCCCCCATGGGCGGTCATCGGGGTTTGCGAGGCTGATCTCGCAAAGGTTCAACCAGATCGAGCCCCAACTCCTTATACCCTGATCTCGTTGGGAACATGCAAAGAAGGATCGAGAATGAGCAGACCGCTCTGATACCACTGATCCAGATTTATGTAGGAATATAATGAAATACAGAAATACACATAAACGTAGAGATGCAGCGGAAATAAGACTTCATTTCATTAATAACAAATGACTGAAATATGCTTACAGACAGAATGGAAATAAACTAGCTAGGGCGCTGGTAGCTTATCTCTGAGAAGAGATGTGGCTACTACTCGCATCCATGAGAAGATGATTACAATGAGGCTCTAGAGGCCT
>ML782549.1:244715-256768 GCA_009831015.1 Picea engelmannii | reverse complement strand
GTTATCATATATCCTATTGGTAATGTTTAATATGACTTGAAATATAGTCTATGGTATTTCTTCCCTACCTTATAACAATTTTTGAATCATAAAATACCTTAAATTTCTTTCCTTTCAATTCTACTTCTTTTCTCAATCCTTGTAGTAGGGCTTCGTATTTAGAAGTGTTGTTTGTGCATTGGAACTCAAGTCTGCATGCAACCAATGTTTTCTTTCATTTTTCATTTCTAAGTATGCATCCAATACCTACACCTTCTAGAGACTTGAATCCATCAAAAAATAACGTTGACATATAAGGATACCCTTTTTTTGGTTCAATATATGATTTCAAATTTTCAATTTATTTTTAATTGTAGGGGTTAGTGGAGTTAGTAAGTATCTCTAATCTATACTTGGATATTATGTTAGATAGTACACTATAAGTAATGTTAGTTTGATATACTATATCAAGTTAGACTCAACAATATGAGTGTAATGAAGGATTCCAGTATGTGTGTTTGATTCCACAAAATGAGATATTTCATATGTGTAATTCCCAAAAATTGTGTCATATGAATAATTTCCCAAAATTTAATTGTTAAACATCACAGGTGTTATAACCCTATAATTTATATGATCAACTCGTGACTGAAAATTTTACCCATTTATTGTTTTGGTTGTCAAATAATTTGAGAAAAAGAAAAGAAAAAGAAAAGAAAAGAAAAGAAAGAAAAAGAATAAAAAAGGGCATAAAAGAATTTGGATAAAGCCCCATGCAATAACAATGACTTGGTTCATACAGTTCAATCATGGCCAAGTCCTTTTAAATTGATGTTGATAGGAGTAGGGAATAAGATTAGATAAACTATTTAATCTTAGCCAAGAAAATTAGGTTAGCTAGTGGATAAATTTGACCAAGAAAATTAGGTTAGCTAGTAATTTCTTAGTCCAACAGTTTAATCTGGGCTAAATGTCATAGGTAATTAGGCTAAAACATAGGATAGTTTAGTTTTCTTTATCTCAATAAAACAAGAAAGATGATTGATGTTGAACCTATCTTTGATGCTTTAAAGGTTTGATGTATAACTCCCATGGTGATAAAAACAGAGAAAGCTTGGATGAATCCACATAATGCACTTATCCTAAGTTTTGGAGAAAATATGACTTTGCACTCACAAAGTAAAGACAACACATATATGAACGACTGAGATGTTGGCTCTAAGATCTATGGTTCACAAGATTTTTCAGACCCCCCCGACCGTTCTACCTTTAACGACAGTGGCGGGGGGGGGGGGGGGGGGGGGGGTTGGAATCAGGTATAAAGAAGGTGCACATCTGAACGGTTGAGAGCTCAACGCATAGATCTACGGTTGAGATTGAATTCCAGACCCCCCCGACCGTTCTTCTTTTAATGGTGAGAGGGGGGGTCCAGAATATTGATTAAACATTGCACTCGGATATACGGTCCAATGGTGGGCACACCGATGGATGGATGATAGTGTTTTTCGAACCCCCCTGACCAGTTTGTTGTTAATGATCCGGGGGGGTCCGGAATGGAGTGTTTTCTCTAGTGGGCCCCTTTTCTCTACGTGGAAGAGATCCATTGGTCCAGACTTCCACTGCTTACTATTTTTTGACATACCCCCATCACCCCATGACATCATTCTCCACTTGTTTCCCCTAGAGGTCATGTCTTGTTACTTTGTCAATACATTCCCCCTATTCACCCGTTACAAGTCCCTTCACCATAGTTACTCCCCAGTCAACACCTGCCACATCATCCAGTCGTATTCGACATTCATTGTTACCTGCCATATAACACTCCAAAAGACCTGTTGCCAATTTATTACTAGCTAACTTATCCGTTAGCTTGTTGACCTATCCGCCACGCTCGACGGGTGTCTGTTTGCTCAAAACTATTATTTTCCTTCATTCTTCCATTTCTTACGGTATCGTCTCACCAGAGAATATCTTTCCCGTTGCACCAGAGCATAGTTTCCCCTTTTTCTCTCTGTTTCAGTCAACCGTCCAAAGCCACCGTCATCCCCACTAATGATTTTTTGAATTGTAGGTATTTTCATAGCGATGGTGCCAAAATCAAGGAGGACAGAAGCTAAGTAAAATCCTTTCCTCCTACCTCCTGTCGATCTCGACAGGATCCCTCTGGCCGACAAAGATCATTTAATTGTAGACACCATGTGTGAATTTAACTTTGCATATTTGTAGTCATGGCTTAAAGAGTTTTTCTTAGATCAGAGTGATGAAATTGGGCTCTAGGAGTCAAACCTTCTTTTGTATATTTTCCCCCAGGCCCACCATTTCCCTGAGTTTTCCCTTAAGTGCGAGGCTCATTATCTCCCTAACCAGAGAGCCATAGTGTCTTCCTTAGGAGAAACTCTTCTCTTCATCACACCTGAGGCCATAGACTAGATGGTGCAGATCCCAAGAATCGAATCCTTCTCCCCTTTCAATATCGAAGTCATCACAGAGTTATACTAGAAACTATCATTTCCCCAGAGAGCCCAGATTTTCGAGCTTTTCCTTCCCTAGGCTACTCATCTCTCCAAGACAAATCCCCTGTACCCTTCCTTCCTGTTCTTAGTAAAGGTAAACCAAATCATTTCATCTCTCTCTGCTCTATTGGGTTATTTTTCTAACCAATGGGTAGATAAACCCATATTGGGTTTTATGTCCATCTTCTCCACAGAAGAAAAACCCACCACGCAGTTCGATTACGACACTTTCATGGTGAACAATATTCATGAATAGTTTTCAAATTTCGCCAGAGAGGGCATGTTCCGGTATTCCTCAATACTGGCCTACATGTTCACTTTCTTTCAAGAAGACAGATTCTCCTTTTCAATGCAGAATATGGACCAGGATGGGAAGCCGTAGGCGGTAACAGCTTGGACTTTTCTACTATGACAAAATTCTTCATAATTCAACTTCAAATAGTTTATCGAGTATTTATAACTCCCAGTGGTGAGCATGCTGAATGGTAGACTTGAACCTAGAATAAATGAGGAGATTCAGAGGATTTTACACCTCTTGTACCTTGCAAAAACTGGAGACTGGTACCTTTACCAAGATCACATAGAGATTAGAGTATATGGATGCGAGTTGTCTCCATATAAATTTCCCAAGTATTTACTCGTGATGATATTTGCTATGGAATACATAAGACAAATGAGTATCTTAGATGACATACATTTTATGTCTCTGAAAAAGAAACAAATACTTAGAATTAAATGGAAAATAGGGTGTTTCATCTGCAATAGTCGAAGCACTGGGAGGAAGCAGATAGGTTGTTGAAAGAAATGAAGTTTCATATGGTACTATGATCCATGTGGGATAATTTTTGATATGAGGATTACGAATAAAAATGTCTGATATGTTCATGCACCCAAGCCCAAGATAGAGAAGTTCACGAATCAAACATAATGGGAATCAAACACTTTGGTTGAGATAGAATAGCAGGACCCTTCGGTCATCATCTCACAGATTACTACACCATAGGTTCCCAAGGAGAAAAGGCCCAAGAAGGATTCTTCACCTCCTATCACTGAAGTCTCAGCCGAGGATTTCCAATTATATACCAAGAGGCCAAAAACCAGTCATACACCCGACATATCTTGTGAAAAATAAATCAAATCCACTGCAACTATGAAGGATGACCGGTCACTCCTCATCTCAAGAAGAAAGAAAATCATTTCTACATTTTTTCCTAAGAAGCCCACAAATACTACACCAGTCAACCAGCCGAGCAAAGGAGGACCAAAATTGAGTATTTTTGAGAAATATGATCTGATCAAAAAGAAAAATTAGACACTGACCAATAGTACATATGCTCAATTTTGGAAACAAACATTAACATCTCAACATAGACTATTGTCTGCATTTGACACATAGAAGGGTATAATGCACATGGAATTTTTGTAGGCATAGGTGCCAGACTGGAAAGTAATCACTGATAACAAAAGGGAAACATTTGAGTTTCATACAAGGGATGTGCATCTTGCTGATCAAATGGATCTACACAGTCAAACAGGGGAAATGATTTTCTCCACGTTGGAAAATATTTCTACTGCAGCCACCAAATTACAGGCATCTCTGAGTAATGTCGAGACACAACTGAAATTAGAAAATATATCATCCTTTGCAAAGGAAAATAGAATTAAGACGTTGGAAGAATTGGTCCTCAAGATCGGGTATGACCCCTCAAATGTGAAAGCAGTTGAGGAAATGATTAAAAAGAAAAATGTTGATATAGCCTCTCTCAGGAAACAATTGAAATTTCCACCAACAGAAGATGCACAGGCAAAGGAGATAGATGAGACAAAAGGGGAAAATGATGAGATGCTCAGGTTGATTATGGAGCAAAATGCACAGTTAAAAGAGATGGAGGCAGAATTGGAAAAGTTATTGAAATATAAGGAACAATCAAAGCCTATGGAATTCATTCCATTAAGCGCAGCTCCACTCACAGGAGTAAGCACAACATCCTCAATAGAAATTCCCTCAGCAGCTCCACTGACAGCCTTGGAGAAGACAGTTGAACTAGAAAAATCCATGGAAGAGATGAATTTGAAAGAGACAAAGATTAGCAGACTTATAAAGGAGCTTTAGAACCTTCAAGAACTCAAGTCTTCTTATCAAACCAACTACTCCAAGGAGAAACAAATATTAGACAAGCTCAGACAAGAATTACAACAGCTTCAAAAGTAAACAGTGGCAGGAAAAACACTTGTTGAGGTCAAGGAACATGTCTGGATGGACATCACCAAATATATTAATGAAATATGGCCTATGATACAAATCATGTTCAAGCAGAATGAACTGGTGCAAATAAGCAAGCAGGCGATTGAGAAAATAAGAGGAGAGTTGGGAGAGATGCTCGTAGAAGCCACCGAGATCATTAAATTCTTTAATTCAAAAATGAGATAAGAGTTAGAGGATTTGAGAATTGAAGATAGGACATAAACCATCCTCAAGTTCAAGAGGATCCTAACCAAAAGAGGATTGATGCTACAACTGGAGGAAAAGGTCCAAACTATGGACATAGGAGTGCAAAGATTTTTTAGCAAAATTAAAGCTCTACAAAAGAAAGGCCTCCTGGGTTTAAGGGTCATAAATGACAATTTAATGACACTATCTGATTATAAAAAGAAATTAGCCACCGTTGCTAAGGATAATTCTAATTTTTTAGGAATATAGGGAAGTATCACAGACAAAGCATTCTTAGAGGCTTTCTGGTCAGATATTAGCATACAACACGAGATCTTGTACATTTTCATCGTCAAGCCAACTTTTGCCAAGTATACAAAGATGGATGAAGCATACCGAAGACTTCTCAAGGTTAGCTTTCCTAGCAACCTTTGATGGGAAGAGTTATGCAACCTGATCGAGTAGGAGATGAGGTGTCCAAGCCCAGTCAGCTATTCAATCAAATGAGGTCATGCAAAGGACTCACCAACGGTTTACCCCAAAATCAACATGAACATTTCAACACATCATCAAACAGTTCCTAAATTTTTGTATTTTGTTGAGTTAGTTAGCTAAATTTAGATTTCCACGTCCTAATCTTTAATGATAGGATCGTATGTAATTTTTGGTTATAAATACTTCAAACTTTGAAGTACCAAGGGTTGATCTTTACGCCCTGTAAGCTAGAAAGACTGTAATTTTTATCAAAGAGATCTTCCAGTAATACAAAGGGACGTTTCACAGGATTCTTGCGTGTTGTTCATTGGTGATGTTATTATTTTATATGTTAAATGTTTTTCTCTCTCAGTTGTCATATTGTTTTTTAATCTAATCTTTTAAAGTAGCGCATGTTGCAGGATTTATCTTTGTATACCCTGTTTCTGGATTTGAAAGATCTTAATGTTTATCTTTCTGATATTACAGTGAACAAATTCTTAAATGCCTCTTGACTTTAATTGATATTCTCATCTTTTCTGCTATTAATCATTTTACTCTAAAGAATCCAATGAATGCATTATCTTTCCTTGTGAAAAGAATCTTTTAATTTATGTTTGAAATTCCATCTTTATAATACAGACCCCATAGCCCAATGGAAGCATAAACTCTTTTCAGCCAACTCAACAAAAAATACAACAAAACTTTTCAATGTTATTTTATTTAACTAGCCTAATATCTTAAATTTAAAACATCGCTAAATCATACAGAGAGATCCGTCTCTGAAGCTGGTAGGTCTAGATTTTAGTTTCGAAGTGGTTGGATAAAGTTACCTCTTGTAGATTTCTTCTACTCTGACAACCTATGGGAATTTACAAAGCATTAACATAGTGGCGACCATATTGGGGAGCTGAAAAAACTTTCAACCCCATGTTTTCTTTTTCCCTAAAAGAAAATTTTGTTTCTGAAAAAATTATAAATCTGAGAAAGAAATAATGGTCAGAGGTTGTTAAATGCTTGTACATAGTAATTTCAGATTCATAAAATAAGAATACATAAACATTAAAATCTAGCTCCTAAAAAGGCTTACACTCGATCCCACCCAGACTCAGAACCTGTGATAGCAACTGATAATCCAGAGAAGTTACTAAGAAAGAAGACCATTGTAGAAGGTTCAGGGAGCCTTAGGTCCCCTTCTCTTCCAGAGGAACTTGTTTCCTTTCAAGATCTCGACCTTGACACCATTTTCGAACAAAGCCTATTTAGAACAAAATATGATAGCTTTGTGACTGAAATCATTTTAGATCCAACCATCTTGCAACCCTGGACCCCTGAAATACTATCTCCCACTGCAAAATCTTGAACCACTCACTTTGTGCTAGCCGGTTCCTCATCCTCCTCATTCTCTACTACAGCCCCACCTATCCTCCAAGTTTCTGTCTCACCACCTCCACCTATCATGGAAACCATATATGCTCCTTTGGTGTTGGCTACACCTTTATATGACACACCTCAAGACTATAAAATGAGACTCCCACAGTTCGATGGAACAAGGTCCTTGAACGCACAACAACACGTCAATAAAATGAATAACTATTTTGATTTACAGGAAGTTGATGAAGTTGACGCTCAGATGAGACTTTTTGCGTAGAGTCTGACTGGGGATGTTAAGAAATGTTTCAAAGGTTTATATCCCGCTTCAGTGGTTGACCTTATAGTGTTTCCAAGAAGTTTTCTGGATAGATGGGAGGTAAATAAAAACCCTCTCTAGATCTTGTCAGAATATGAAAACATCAGAAGGAATCAAGGAGAGACAGTACAAGACTACTGCAATCACTTCAAAAATATGTACAATGTGATTCCAGACGATACTAAACCCCCACATGGTTTGGCACTGATAAAATTCCTTGACGGTTTCGATGCTAACATGTCATATCAATTAAGGGAAATAAACTCCACCACCCTGGAGGACATGCAGAAAAACATGATAAGTGTAGAGGCCAACTTGCTGGCTAAAAGGGCATGACAAAGGATGGAGAGGAGAGTCACGATTAAAGAGGAACCTACCACTTTTTCTTCTGATGCCATGCTATATTCTTTAGCTAGAGAAATGAAGAGAATGATGGAGAGACTTATTGTAACTGAGAGAAATCCTCCTAGAGAAAACTAACCTGCTCCACAAATTTGGAATCCTAACTTCAGAAGAAATCCTCCTCAAATCAAGCAGAGAGATCCTAGGGATAAAAGAGAACAGAGAGGTCCTGATCAACATATCAGACCACTGCTATAGTAAAACTATGCCGATGAAGGTGAAGAGGTGATTGAAGAACTAGAAGACACACACATAAACCTCATGGGAATTCATTATAACGAAGCCATTTTCCTTACTCAAGAAGAGAAAGAACTTTTCCTTATTTCTCAAACAAAGGTGAGTGAGGAATATGAAGAGACCAAATAGAAAGAATTTGAAAATTCCATTATGGAGGTACATAGGTAGTATAATCTACGAAGTAAAAAGATAGACGAAAGCTCCCCCAAAAAGGTAACTGAAACAAAGAAAACAGTCGAAACCAAGAAATCCCCTGAGCCTTCTACCAAGAATATCCCTGATAAAGGTAATGTTGAGGCTCCAGCAAAAAGAAACCCTACCATTTTACAAAGATGAATGCAGATTGAGGTTTCATCAACCAACCGACCAAGTACTTTTGCTCAGAAAACTATGGTGGACAAATAAGAATTGTTGAGCCAAAGCAGAGAATCTACCCTTTTCAAACTCGAAGGGGAATTAGCCAATGTGAAAGTTCTCATTCCCCTTTATGAGTTGATGAGTAAGGATGCTTACTGATCGCAGGTGATCAAAGCACTTAGCATTGAACTTGATATAGGAACAAAGGTCTTAACCGTTGGATAGACGAGTCATTTGGACACAATAAATCTTACCGATGATCAACCTGAACTCATGTTTGGCCCTGAAGTTGATGGTCAGACTAACACTGGCACTGTCACTCATTTTTACATCAGCCTTAATATACATGACCTAATTCTCCACAATGCTATGTTAGATTCGGGTGCTTCCCATAACTTGATGCCTAAAGCAGTGATGGAAAAACTGGGACTCGGGGTCACCAGACCTTACAAGGATTTACACTCTTTTGACTCCAGCAAAGTCATATGTATCGGGTTGATCAAGGACTTATGTATCACCCTAGTTTAGATTCGAGCAAAAAGCATGGTTCTAGATGTTGTGGTCGCGGATATTCCCCCAAAATATGGTATGTTTCTATCCAGGTCTTGGGGAGCTAAGTTGAAAGTTACTTTGGAGTTGGATATGTCATATGCCACCATCCCAGTTTTCATGCAACAGAGAAGACTGTACAGAGAGACATTGATGAAATATATGGTCAGTAGCCAAGAAAGACCACATAACTATCCTCTGTGCTTGACACACTCTGATCTAGATTCCTTTATCCTATATAACGATGACGATATGGGAGAACAAATTGCTCAACAGGAATAAGATACATTTGACCTGAATGAAGACCAAGAAATCACTGAGGCAAAAGGGAAGGAAATCGTGATAAGTGAAGAATTTCCTACAAATTTATGGAGCATGGACTTCGATGGGGCTGTAAGTAAAGAGGGAGCTGGAGCAATAGTTTGGTTGCACAATCACAAATCCAGGTATTCAGAAAACCATTCTTACAAACTGAATTTTCAATGCACTAACAACATAGTCGAGTACGAAGCTTTGATGCTCGGCCTAAAACTACTAAAGAAGGTTGGTGCCAAACAAATCATGGTAAGAGGAGACTCTAAATTAATTATCAAACAAATTAAAGGTGAGTATGCAACAAAACATCCTAGGCTTAGAGCTTATAGAAATTTTCTATTTGATGCCCTTAAATGTTTCACTGAGTTTGATTTGCAGGTGATGCCCAGGGGGAAGAACATTTTGGCAAATGGGTTAGCCACGTCAGCAACTACATGCAATATCCCTTTTCACTCTACTCATCCATACATGGTGCAGGTGAAATGCAGACCTGCTGTCCCAAACAACATCAGATACTGGTAGGTATTTGGGAATGATGATCAAATTGAAGATTTTTTACAATGTAAAAAATTTTTTGAGTGTACAAATATAGACTTATAAAATGACGATGAAAATGTAAATAAATTGGTTTTTGGAAATAATAGTGTAAATAAAATAGATTCAGAAGAATTAGATGAAGATGAGATAGATTCTGACTTTTTTCATTTAAAGAGTAATATTTTGCCTAGGGGTCTAGTTCTGTTAGAAGACTTATTTGATTTTAATGATGTAGCTAAAAAACCAAAAATTGAATCCAGTGGTAAAGAGGTTGAATACTGTAACATAGGGACAGAAGAGAAACCCAGGATAGTAAAACTTTCCAAATCCTTACCTCTTGAGTAGAAACTCAAATACATTGAACTTTTCAAGGAATATGCTAACATTTTTTGCTTGGGGTTATGAAGATTTGAAATTTTATGACACAAGAATCATTCAACATAGGATCCCGATAAAAGAAGATCAAAAACCTTTCATATATAAACTTAGGAGGATCAATCCCAAGTTACTTACCCTGATAGAAAAAGAAATCAAAAAGATGTATGATGCTAAAATCATAGTCCCTTTTTGATTTTCCAAATGGGTTTCGAATCTAGTTCTGACCCGAAAGAAAACTGGGAAAATCAGGCTTTGCATTGATTTCCAAAACTTGAACAAAGTCTCTCTAAAGGAAAACTGCCCACTACCAAAAATGGACCATATATTACAAAAGGTAGTTGGATCCAGTCGAATATCCTTACTAGATGCTTTCTCAGGATATAACTAGGTTCTTGTTCACCCAGATGACCAAGAGAAAACAACTTTCACAACACTGTGGGGTACCTTCATGTACATGAAAATGCCTTTCGGGTTAATGAACGTTGCGACCACTTTCCAAAGAGCGATGGACATCGCTTTTGTGGAAGAACTTGGAAGACTTATTGTCATTTATCTAGACGACGTAACTGTTTATTCCCAATATGATGATGAGCACTTATGACATCTCAAATGAGTGTTTGAGAAATGCAGGGAATTTGGGATTTCTCTTAATCCTAAGAAAATCCTTTTTGGATTAGAAGAAGGAAACACTTGAACTACCACCAACAGAATATGCACAAGAAAAGGAGATAGCTGAGACAGAAGGGGAAAAGGATGAGATGCTCAGGTTGATTATGGAGCAAAATGCATAGCTAAAAGAGATGGAGGCAGAACTGGAAAATTTATTGAAAGAGAAGGAGCAATCAAAACCTATGGAATTCATTCCATTAAGCGCATTTCCACTCATAGGATTAAGCACAACATCCTCAACAGAAATTCCCTTCACAACTTCACTGACAACCCTGGAGAAGACAAAAGAACTGGAAAAATCTATGGAAGAGATGAATTTGCAAGAGACAGAGATTAGTAGACTTAGAAAGGAGGTTGAGAATCTTCAAGAACTCAAGTCTTCTTATCAAACTAGCTACTCCAAGGAGAAACAAATATTAGAAAAGATCAGACAAGAATTACAACAACTTCAAAAGCAGACAGTGGCAGGCAAAACACTTTTTGAGGTCAAGTGTTAAGCCCTAATGTTGGCTCATTACCCCTTAATTGGGGCATATTAGATTAGTAATGCTATTTTATTTATGTCGGCTTTATGCCATTAGTTGTAATTTAGATTAGTAATGTTATTTTAATTATGTCGGCTTTAGGCCATTATTTTTAATTATACCTCCTAGTCTCCTATATATACCAAGGAGACATTTTCATTTTGGATCATCTTGTACTTGAACATTTAAGTGGGGTAAAAGGAGGTTTCCCCCTCGAAGAGGCTTATTATCTGATATTATCTCTTTTTCAAGGCGTTGAGTACTTTTCCTGAGGATTTTATATGCTATTTTGATGTTTGGTTCTTAACATATGGTATCAGAGCTCAAGGTCTTGGGGTTTTGTTGCTACATCTGAGACACCGTGGAATTTTCACTATAATTTTTTTTCTACAATGTTTCAGAAGAAACTGCTTGGAGGGTATTTATTATATGTATCAAGGTACGTTGGGTTCAAAATTCAGCTCGTGAGGCCTTATACTTTCAGAGATATAGCCTGTACAAGATAGGGTTATGGAATCATCCTGAAATGAGTCATTGAGGCATTTTCGCTATAAAAACTTTTTCGTAACGTTTCAGACCCTGCCCTCCAGATACCATTTACAGAAATTAGTATTGTATCTGTGGTAAAAATTTCATCTTCTGGGTCATTTTAAAGTTGTAGATACACCCTGTGTAAGATAGGGTATCTGACTAGCCCTATTGACTAGTCTCAAGAAGGTGTTCTAGGTAAAACAATCATAACTTCTTCCTAGAGTATCCAAATTGAGTGGGACTAGTTGCATTGGATCATGGAAAGTCCGTAGTATTTTGGGTGTGAGTTTCATAATTTTATATCAATCATTTTGTGCGGGGCATTCTATACAAGTGAGATCTCCTGGAAAGGCCAAAAATCGGCAAGTTGTGAGGAAGTTACCGTAAATTCCACTTGGCACATCCAATTTTGATCAGACCTATGGCATTGCAGAGAAGAAATATCAGAGAACTACCTAAAGGAAATT
>ML782549.1:219229-240237 GCA_009831015.1 Picea engelmannii | reverse complement strand
TATGCCATTAGTTGTAATTTAGATTAGTAATGTTATTTTAATTATGTCGGCTTTAGGCCATTATTTTTAATTATACCTCCTAGTCTCCTATATATACCAAGGAGACATTTTCATTTTGGATCATCTTGTACTTGAACATTTAAGTGGGGTAAAAGGAGGCTGCCCCCTCAAAGAGGCTTATTATCTGATATTATCTCTTTTTCAAGGCATTGAGTACTTTTTCTGAGGTTTTTATATGCTATTTTGATTTTTGGTTCTTAACATCAAGGAACATGTCTGGATGGACATCACCAAATCTATTAATGAAATATGGCCTATGATACAAATCATGTTCGAGCGGAATGAACTGGTGCAAAGAAGCAAGCAAGCGATTGAGAAAATAAGAGGAGAGCTAGGAGAGATGCCTGCAGAAGCCACCGAGATCATTAAATTCCTTAATTCAAAAATGAGAGAAGAGTTAGAGGATTTGAAAATTGAAGATAGGATAGAAACCATCCTCAATGTCAAGAGGGTCCTGACCAAAAGAGGATTGATGCTAGAGTTGGAGGAAAAAGTCCTGACTATGGACATAGGAGTGCAAATATTTTTCAGCAAAATTGAAGCTCTGCAGAAGAAAGGCCTCCCAGGTTTAAGGGTCATAAATGACAAGTTAATGACATTGTCTGATTATAAAAATAAATTATCCATTGTGGCAAAGGATAGTTCTAAATTCTTGGGAATACAGGGAAGTATCACATGCGTAGTGTTCTTAGAGGCTTTCCAGTCATATATTAGCATACAACATGAGATCCTGTACATTTTCATCATCAAGCCATCGTTTTCCAATTATACAGAGATGGATGAAGTATACCGAAGACTACTCAAGGTCAGTGTTCCTAGTAACCTTCGATGGGAAGAGTTATGCAACCTGATCGAGTAGGAGATGAGGTGTCCAAGCCGAGTCAATTATTCAATCAGATGAGGTCATGCAAAGGACTCACCAATGAATATTCTTATATTTTCTTCTATTCATCATTTTACTGCTAAAGAATCCAATGAATGCATTATCTTGCCCTGTGAAAAGAATCTTTTAATTTATGTTTGGATTTCAATCTTTATAATACAGACCCCATATCCCAATGGAAGTGTAAACACTTTTCAACCAACTCAATAAAAACTATAGAAAATATTTTCAACCTTATTTTATTTAACTAGCCTAATATCCTAAAGTTAAAGCATCGCTAAATCATACAAAGAGATCCCTCTGTGAAGCTGGTAGTGCTAGATTCCATTTTCAAAGTGGTTGGATAAAGTTACCTCTTGTAAATTTCTTCTACTCTAACAACCTATGGGAATTTACAGAGCGTCAACAACAAGTTCATTTGGATCATTCAAATTAATAACCACATTCTTAATATAGCTTTCTCTATTAGTTGTAATCAGTTTACCATTGAAAGTTATCCTTAAAAGTTACCAATTAATAGAAATATACCCATTCAACATAGTAGACCAATATCTACTCAAAATCATGCCATAATTATCAGGTATGTATACCATAATGATATCAATAGTTTGATAAATTTTAGGATTAGGAGAAATTATGATTAAAACATCCTTTATTTCCCAAATTAATTTGAGTCAAGTTCTATTTAACTCAATAATTTGAATATCAGACAATTTAGGATTGACATTAAGATTCTCACATGCTTTAATGGGAATTACCTTAGAAGAAGCTCTCGAGAATACCATGAAATTATGAACATTCCTATTGAAGATTTCAAAAGTATTTAGGAAAGAGGGGGTAACTGATATTAACCTTTGTCTATTTAAGGATTCATTTGTGGCCACTTTACTCTTGGATGGAATGTCGTTGTTGGACAGGATAGCTTTGGTTTTTCCATTATTGTTCCTACATTATCTTCTTTAGTGCCACTGGAAGTCTTTCCTTGTAGGGTGTTATCACCAAAACATTTATCACCACAAAAACAAACAATGGATGAAGAAACAATGAGCACAAACACTACATACTCCCAATAATTATGGAAGGATTACACTCAATTTGGAAAAATAAGAACAAAACTATACAAAAGTGGTTATGAATTTCACTGTGTATTCAATAAAAACAACATCCGCACATCTGCGCAAGATAACACAACATACAACACACACATGGCATAGTCCGTGTGGCTGATAGTAAGAAAAACCATGCAGATGTAGAAATGATGCATTGATTATTTTGGTCAGTCCTCAACCACTTCCAAGATGGAGTGGATCTCCCCCATACCCGAAATCACCCCCAAATTCCACCTTGGGATCACTAAAAGCAATGGGAGGTACCTCCAAAGGCCTCTCATTCACATTTGAAACTAGTCTGAAAAAAGATTTCCTTCCTCCTATAAATAAAGGGCCATTGTATGCAAACAAGAAGAAGAAATTTGAGTATTTTTATGTTGTTCAATTTGTCTTTGAGAAGCCATATTTCTCCAAGAACTCTTTGTGCATTCATAGCAAGTGTTGCACCTCTCTCCTCTTGAGAAGTTCAACTATCAATTATTAACCATTGTGTTTTCATTTTCAACCATTGTTAGAACAGACAAAGCTTTGTATTTGGGGACTCAACAACCTTCCCAAGGAGGAAGAGGGGACTCATAATTTCCCATATTTCTCCAAAGTGCTATCAATTTGAAGAGCAGTCTCATTTGGTAGTTATTCCTTGTGTCTCTTTCTTGCATCAATTTTAGTTGTTACATGCTTAGTTTAGTTTTATTTCTTTTTTGTTTACTTCTTGGTTTCTTCTTAGTTGAGCCACTAATTAACTAAAAAGCTCTTTTGTTGTCTTCCTATCCTAACTAGATAGTTAAGCGACCTCTTTTGGTCACCCAAGTGGAAAAAACAACCTAACATATTACAAACCATACTGGGGATAAGAATCAAAATCCTCCCCAATTAGGCTATGAGAGATTTTTTTCTCACTCATTTGTGTTTTCCGTGATTGAAACCAGCCTAGTCCAACCCTCAGATACAGTGATTGGGCCTCTTATCAAGAGAACCCAATTTAAATTTTGGTCTAGCCATTCTCTTCATGTGCTTGAGTTTGGGCAAAACAAATGCACTGACCACACAAAACTACGTAGATCTATGCAACTATTGGGTCCAAACCCATGTGGATCCTTGAGACAATGCACTTTTTTTCTAGTGGTATATATTTACTTTATGCGCTTTGTAAAATCGACAAAAAGAAGGCTTTGTGTTCTTTATTTCATACATAATTAGCTAAAGTAAGCACTTAAAGGGGTAAAAAGAACCATAAGATCTTTGTTTTTTTTTTCCACATGGATGGCCTATTATAGCGTTTGAACTCTTGAGTTAGATTTTTTTCTTTTACAAATCATCAACTAATTAGGGCTAGAAGATCATTTTGGTAATATTGGAGTATTCTCTTTCCTTGCACCTTTGTGTGATCTTGAAAATCAAAATAAGGAATGAATTAAGAAACCTTCATCTCCCTTTAAAAATGAATCATTTTAGAAGAGGCCAATACCTCTTAGTTTTCTCAGTTTTTGCAACTACATAAATAATTTTAAGAGAGGCCAATACCTATTTAGTTTTCTTTGTTGAAACATAATCTAAAATTTTTGTAAGGGCCCATACATTCCGACATGTGCACAAACTTATGATAGTTTCAAATTTCTAGAGAAAACAACCTAGAAAGTTTAAGGATTTTGTAAGGTCCCTCACATGCCCACATGTATACACTCTAGGATAGTTTCAAATATTTATTAAGTTAGAGAATATTATAGGGAGATTAAGACTTAAAAGTAAGGACCCGCATGTCCAACATGCTAGTTACTTAGGGAGTTTTCAATTTTCTACAAAGATTGTTTCTGAAATCTAGTAAGTTATAAGTAAGGAACCATTGTAAAGGACCAAGTGATGTCCACATTCCAAAATTTACTCACTTAAATTATTAAAATATAATCACTCACTATAACTTGTTTCACACATCATCAAATATTCAAGAGGTGTTTTTCAGATACTTGAAAATGTATTATTCTCTTCTTTTTTCACCCATAAGTGATCCGAGAGAATCATAAGGGATTATTTCTTTGAAAAAATCTTTTTCTCACACCATTCGTAATCAACGAATTTGACCCATGACTCCAATTTCAAATCCCACTTGTGAATTCTGAAAGAAACCATAATCAACCCACTTCTAACCTCCATAGGAGGAATAATTTTTTTTTTGTAGTCTAAGTTAGAATTTTGAGGATATGCATACAAATAAATCCCCAATTATCTTTTTCTTATTGAAACTTAGAAGTTTCAATATAATATTACAAAATCGTCCAAATCAATAATTCCTACACCATAAGGTAGGGAGACACTCATGAATGGTCGAATGTTGAGGTCTAGTTATTTTGTGTGTGCCTCCTTGGGTCACCCACCCCTTAGAATGCATCCATCGTGTGACCGATTTCTGAGACCGAAAATCTAAATGTCATCCTTGATCAAGGTAACTTAGTGGCTAGTTCTAGGTTATATCTACCTAGGTAGAATTTTTGGGCTGAAATCACACCTTAATCCTATGTTGAACGACTATTGGGAAATATTGTTAGTCCTTTATGTATATGCACCCTTCACTGCTCATTATAATTGATTATTCATACCTTCACTAGCTCCTTTTCCGGTGGATTCATGCCCCACTATTGAGTGATTTTGGAAGGCCTGATTCTTTTTGAGAGGAAGGACAATAGGTATATTAGGACACGTGCATTTTATTTTATTTCCACACTTGGATAAAACTCCACACCATCTTACACTGTTACTTTTTCATGTATGATTACCACTGATTTATTGCATATATCTTTCAAAACATTGTTGAGATAGTCCACATTTAATGAAGCACTTGTTCATTTATTCTTCTCACTACCACTTGAACACATATACATATATTATAGAGTCATAGGAGAACCACAACATCCCCATCTTTCTAGACATATGAAAACCTCCCCCCAATGTTGGGAGGTGTTCCCAATTTGGTTGACACATCAGTACAACTAGCACACACACTAGTGAGTTCCATTATCACCCATCTAGTATCCCTTCCTATTTAGGAATTGGCTCTCCAACCATCAACCACCATGGAAGGACCACAATAAATTCCATATATAAACCCATCCTTTTCTTCCCAGTTGGACAAACTCGATCCCCCTCTCCTAGTTATATGGGCCATCCACCACACATGAGTAAGAAGAGAAAGACCTACTATCAACACCCATGGCATGGGGAAAATGCTTGTATAGATGGGAACAATCATAGTTCCAACCATAACTAAAATAAAACCAAGCATATATATAACACCCATACATGGACTAATCACCCTTTCCCATTTTCTGAGCTCTATGGTCACCCATCCCATCAGTTCCCTAAACTCACTCCAGAGGTAGTCCAATAAGTTTTTTTGGAGTGCACACAACAAAATAAAGTTAGTATTTCTACTTACACTACTTCGAAATTCCCCCTCACCCGACATGCACCTCTTACTCCAATAGTTAAGGTGCCATCCATATTGAAATAATGTGTTACCCCTCACATGGGTAATCCCCCCTCACACCTAATCTACCTAACAACTGATTCTCATTCATGTAGACTTGGGGTCACCCCTTCCACCTCTAGTACCACAATGTCTACTATACCCTATCCTTCTTAGGAAAATGGAAGTGTATAGACACACCCATCATGGGCCATCACCTTTTATTGGAATCAACTTATCCCACCATGTCTGTCATGTTCTACCCTATTTAAAATACAAGCCGTAATTAACACCTTTATAGTTTATCGGTGTATTATAGATGATGGGGAATCCCGATGCATTATGTCCTCATCATCTAGGAAACAACTAAGATCCCATACTCTTATCCCATCGATGAATGAGTTAAGAGACTTTGATGGTAGACTATGTTTCCCCTTAGGGATATTACCTAATATCCCCATTGAGTTAGGTGGTAAGATGGTTTTGATCAATGTTGTTGTCATGGATGGTTCGATGGATTACAATATTATCCTGGGTCATGATTTCATATATGCCATGATTGTTATGGTTTATCCACTCTTTTGATTCATGATATTTGCACATGAGGGATGCATCATCACCATCGATCATCTCCCCTACACTAATCCCCCCCTCGGGAATCTCATAATATAATCTCACATCATGTTGCTAACATTGATTCCATTCACTATGAGTCCACTTCCACTATTTGTGAAACATCCACTCCCCTTACAAATGATACCCTACCTCTAGAACCACCTCCTCACCACTTAGGCTTAGAGGCTGGGTATATTCATTCATCCTTGGGGGAATCCATACATGTTCCTTCCAACAAACCCAAAAGTAACCATGAACTCTCAACTACATTCTTCCCAAAAGATGAATAATTCTTTGAGGCCACTACTTCTTTCAATKATTCTAGTGWTAAACTCCATCTAGGTTCTCCTATCCACTRTTGYYAKGGTCCTTGTAATTCAATTAGTGCACCATCTAATATTGTCTCCCTTGATAAGGTCATTACTCCCTCTAAACTAAGATCATATCTTAACACTGATAGGTATATCAAGGACTCTAGTTCCATAATGACCAATCATGCCCATATAGGATATGTTTCCACACAAGTTAAAGTCCCAAACCCCCCAATAGATATTACATGGATCTGATACACCATTTCATATCCTCTTTTTTGGATGTTCAACTTTAAATTGACTGTTATTTTACCTTTGTTCCATAATCTTGGGTATTTGGAAACAACCCTTCCCACTACCCCCATATCATAATACAAAGGGTCGTACCAATTTCCAACTTTCTCCCATGAGCCCTAGCTCATGACTTAACACTAACTCACAATATACCCTTCATGGGAACCATTATAACACTACCTTATGTTGAGCTCCCCTAGACATCATGCGATTACAAGCCACATGGCTTAATCGAAATGATACACAAAGATAGTTTCATTACTTATTGTGGCAAGGCCCCTTTAGCCTTGGTCATTTCTGGATACCCCCATTTGGAAACTTGAACTCCTTCAGGGAGTGCCTTTTCCATGAACTTATTTTTTTGTGGCCTCCTTCAAGGAGTTCCTTTTTCAAGAACCCATCATTCCTTGGCCTCCATTAGGGAGGGCCTTGTTTAGGAACCCATGGTTCCATGGAATCCTTCAAGGAGAGCCTTTTTTAGGAACCCATCATTCCTCCTCCTCCATTAGGAAGGGCCTTCCTCAGGAATGCATGGTTCCCTGGCCTCCTTCAAGGAGTGATTTTTTCAAGAACCCATTTCTCCGTTGCCTCCATTAGGGAGTTCCTTGTTCGGTAACCCATGGTTCCATTGCTTCCTTCAAGGAGATAATTTTTAAGGAACCCATCATTCCTTAGTGTCCATTAGGGAGGGTCTTGCTTCAGAACTCATGGTTCTTTATCCTCCTTCAAGGAGTGACTTTTTAAAGAACCCATTGGTCCATGGCCTCCCTTAGGGAGTGAATTTTTCAGGAAACAGTGGTTCCTTGATCACCTCCCTTAGGGAATTCCTTTTTATAGTAACTCATCATAACCTACCCTCCCTCAGGGATTAACTCTTCTAGGAGCTCATTGTTCCTTGGCCTCCTTCAAGGAGCACCCAAAATTTTCATCAAGGGACCATTTTTCCCACCAATCTGAAAATCTCAAGTACACCCACTCACTATCATTTTTATTAAATAACTGTCATATGTTCTCTATCATCATCCATTTTTCACTTCAGGCATTTTATGTTTATGTATGTATGTACTTGGTACCACAATATACAACCCATTCAGTCTTGGCCACCCTATGGCCCTATTGGTTGTGGAGCCTGATTATCTTCTTGATTCAAAGGAACTTTTTTTTTCAGTCGTGTTTATACCCCATGAATACTTTACACCATAGAAGAATGTACACTCCTCCACATGGTGGAGTGCAGAGGGGATTTCCCCTCTTACTGGGTCTGGGGGGGCATCCCCCCGGCTAGGAGGGTTCGGGGGAAAGCAAGCCCCTGGCAGGGGTTTAGGGGAAAATCCCTCGAAGGAAACTTTGCCTTGTAAAATATATATTGTAATTTCATAGTAAATATGGACCATTCATTATAAGGTCACATATCTAATGGTAGAAGTTATGTTAAGGTTTTTTTCCCTAGTAATAAACCCTCTTTTATGAGGTAAATGTATTAAGGATATGTATCATGGTGAATATTGTATTTTGAGAGAGGAGACTGTGAGAGAAAGAAGACAAAGTTATAGCGGCTGTGTTGTAGGTTGTATTCCTTCATTTGTTGTATAATAATAAAGGAATTACATGGAAATTTATCTACTGGACATAGCCCAAACTGGGTGAACCATATATATATGTGTCTCCATTGTATTTTTTATCTTCTATGTTTTATTTACACATTTGTTTTATTTTATTTCTCCGCGATCCTATTTTTGTAATAATTGGTATCAGAGAGAAAGGTAACTCGTAGGAAAACATGGTTCCTGGTTTGAGTGGGAGAAATGGTAGAATATGGAAAGTTTAGGGTCAAGAAATTTAATGACCAAAACTACAAGTTATGGAAGATGTAGATAGAATATTATTTATATTAGAAGGATCTATTTCTACCATTGGGTGGAATAGAAAAGAAGTCAACGTATAGGAGGTTCTTGATAGAAAGGCACTAGGAACGATATGGTTGGGCTTGGAAGTGTCGATGGATTTCAATATTTCAAAAGAAAAGACAACGAAGGAGTTGATGGATGCATTGGCTAAACTGCATGAAAAAACCTTGACATCCAATAAGGTATTTCTAATCAAGAGATTATTTATTATGAAGATGTCAGAAGGTAGGTATGTTGTAGATCATTTAAATGAATTTTATATGATTACTAATAAACTAAGTTCTCTAAAAGTGGACTTTGATGATGAGGTCAAGGATATTCTAATATTGAGCCTATTGACAAAAAGATGGATTGGGTTGGTCATGGCTGTAAGTAACTCTATCTCTTGTTCAAACACTCTAAACTTTGAAGATGTTGTTGGTGTTATCCTTAGCGAGGAAATGTGATGAAAACAAACATGTGATACATCAGGTAATGAGTTAAACATGAATAATAGGGGACGAAAAAAGGAAAGAGGAAAGGGATTAGGGAACCATGGGAATTATAGGAAGGGAAGATCCAAATCTAGACTGGGAAAGATAGAGTGCTCGAATTGTAGAAAGAAAGGACATCTGAAGAAAGACTGTAGAGCTCCAAAGAAACAAAGAGATGGACAACAAGAGAAAAATCAGGAAGCAATTGTAACAGGTGATGTGTTATAAGATGCTTTGATTCATTTTGTAGATAAATTTTTTTAGTCTTTGGTAGTAGATTCAAGGGATTTATTTCATGCCACACCCCATAGGAAACATTTTCTAGATTATGTTCAAGATGATTTTGGACAGGTTCATTTGGGTGATAATGCACCATGCAAAATTGTTGGAATGGGAAAGGTAAAAATAAAGGAATGGAATAGAAATAAATGGTTGTTGAAAGAGGTTGCATATCCATATTTACAGATAAGGTGTGGAAGGTCACCAAAGGATCAATGGTGATAGAAAAAGGAGAGAAGGTAGGTACATTGTATTTATGTAATGGTAGTACTAAATCTTCTATCTCTTTAGCTTCTACAGTAGTGGATACAACATTGTGGAATCATAGGCTTGGGCACATGAGTGAGAAGGGGATGCAAATACTTCAAAAAATAATTTTGTTAGCAGATCTTAAACAAATTGGTTTGGATTTCTGTGACCATTGTGTTTATGGAAAACAAAAGAGATTCATATTTCTCAGAGTCAGAAAAGAAAAGAAGATTGAAAGGTTAGAGCTTGTTCATACATATGTAGGGGGACCATCTTAGGTATCATCTCTTGGTGGATCTCATTATTATGTTACTTTTATTGATGATGCAACTAGAAAAACTTGGGTTTATTGCATTCAACAAAAATCTGATGTTTTTGATACTTTTAAGAAATGGAAATCTTTGGCTGAGAATTAGATAGGAATTTGAAGCGTCTTAGATCATAAAATGGAGGTAAACATTGTAGCAAGGAGTTTTATGATTATTGTTCATACCATGGGATTTGTAGAGAGAAGATAGTTCCAGGAACACCACAAGGAAATGGTGTGTCAGAAAGGATGAACAAGACAATCATGGAGTGTGCAAGGAGTATGAGATTGCATGCTAGTTTTCCCTTACAGTTCTGGGCAGATGTTGTAGATACTATTGTTTACTTAATAAACATAGGAGCTTCAATCCCTTTGGATGGTAGAATTCTAGAGGTGACATGGACATGTAAAAAGATAGACTATTCCTTTTTTAAGACTTTCGGTTGTGAATAATTTGTCCATATTGATAAATAACATAGAACAAAGCTTGAGGAAAAATACAAGAAGTGTAATTTTATTGGATATGGTGTCAATGATTTTGGTTATCTCTTATGGGATTATGAAAATCACAAAATCATTAGGAATAGAGATGTCATATTAAATGAGAAGGTCATGTACAAAGATTAGTTGCAGGGAAAGAAATAGGAAAAAGAAAAACTAGAATACATAGTGCTTGATGAGATCACTGAAAAAGAAATTCCAAAGGTACCAGAAAATAAAAATGTAAAACACCATGAGAAGCAATTTCCTCAAACTCCTACAAGTGTTGTTAGAATATATACTAGGTTAAGTGGACCCCCTGAACGATACTCTCCTTCATTGTATTATTTATTATTGATTGATTCTGGTGAACCATAATTTTATGAAGAGGCAATGCAGGTAGACACTAAAAAGAAGTGGGAGAAATGAATGAAAGAGGAAATGGATTCCCTGGTAAATAGCCAGAATTGGAATTTGGTTCAGTTTCTTGTAGGAAAATGAGCATTACAGAATAAATGGATTTACAAGTTGAAGGAAGAAGATGGAGGAAAAAAGAAGTACAAGGATAGACTTGTTGTAAAGGGGTTGCACAAAAGAAAGGTATATATTTTGATGAAATATTTTCTCTTGTTGTTAAAATGACTTCAATTAGGACTATTTTAAGTCTTGCGGCAGTAGAATATTTTCATCTTGAAAAGTTAGATGTAAAAACATATTTTCTCCATGGGGATTGGAGGAAGAGATTTATATGCAGCGACCACAGGGGTATGAGGTCAAAGGGAAGGAGAATTTGGTATGCAAGTTGAAGAAGAGCTTGTATGGCCTAAAGCAAGCTCCAAGGAAGTAGTATTTGAAGTTTGACAGGTTTATGAAAGAACAAGGTTATATTAGATGTCGTTTTGATCACTGTGTTTATTTTAAAAGGATGGAAAATGGAATCTATATTATCTTTCTATTTTATGTAGATGACATGCTTGTTGTGGGGTATAATATGTAGTATATAAATGTGCACAAGAAGAAATTAGCTAATTCATTTGCGATGAAGGATGGGTGCCGCAAATAAAATCCTTGGTATGAGAATAACAAGAGACATGAAAATTTGAAAATTTACAATGTATCAGGGTAAGTACATAGAGAAGGTGTTGGAGAGGTTTAGAATGCAGAATCCAAAACCAATTATTACACCTTTGGCCAGACATTCAAATTAACTAACGAAATGTGTCCCAGGACATAGGAGGAGAGAGAATACATGCTCAGGGTCCCTTATTCATCAACAGTTGGCAGCTTGATGTATGCAATGGTTTGCAGAAGATTCGATATTGCACATGCAGTGGGAGTTTTGAGAAGGTATATGGACAATGCAAGTAAAGAACATTGGGAGGAATTAAAGTAAATTCTCAGGTATTTGAGAGGTACTTCTACGCATCCATTATGTTTTGGAGGTTTATACACTATTCTATAGGGATATGTTGATGCAAATATGACAGGTGATAAAGATAGCAGAAGGAGCACCATAGGGTATGTTTTAACTATAGGTGGAACAACATTAAGTTGGATTTTGAAACTGAAAAATGTTCTTTCACTTTCAACAACAAAATCAAAGTATTTTGTTGTTACAAAGGATAGTAAAGAAATCATTTGTTTACAGAGGTTTACGGAGGAATTGGGAAAGAAGTAGGAGAATATCAGGTTCTACTGTGACAGTGAGAGTGTCGTTCATATTGAAAAGAAATCGACCTTCCATTTGAATACTAAGAATATACATATCAGTACCATTTCATATGATTTGTCTTCGAAGATGGAACTTTGAAGTTGGAAAAGATAGACACTAGCCATAATTCTACAGACATGTTGACGAAGGGAGTAACCAAGGAGAAACTAAGGTCCTTCTCATTTTTAGTTGGTATTCAAGCATGAAGGTGACGATGATAAATTTTCCAAGTCTAAAAAGATTATAGTCCAACAGACACAACAACGATGGAGTTGTTGAGATTAGTCTCCAAGTGGGAGATTATTGGTTGTGGAGCCTGATTCTCTTCCTAATTCAGAGGCATTTGTTTTCAGTCGTTTTTATACCCCATGAAGACTTTACAACCCAAAATAATGTACACTCCTCCACATGGGGGAGTGAAGGTGTGTATTTCCCCTCTTAGAGAGTCTAGGGGGGGAATCCCACTGGATGGGGGGGTTCAGGGGAAAGAGGGTCCCCGAAGGGAAAATTTCCTTGTAAATGTATATTGTAATTTCGTAGTAAATCTGGATCATTCGTTATAAGGTCGCAGATCTGGCGATAGAATTTATTTTAGGGTTTTTTTCCCTAGAAGGAATCCCTCTTTTATGAGGGAAATATATTAGGACTATGTATCATGGGGAATATTGTATTCTAAGAGAGGAGACTATGAGAGAAAGTATAGGAAGTTACAATGGGTGTGTTGTAGGTTGTATCCCTTCATTTTTTGGATAATAATAAAGGAAGGACCTAGAAATTTTTATGGTGGATGTAGCCCACACTAGGTAAACCATGTATATATATGTCTCCATTGTATTGTATATCGTTTGTGTTTTATTTCTGCATTTTTTTGTATTTTATTACTCTGCAATCCTATTTTTCTAACAACAGACCCCTTTAGGTATATGTTGAAAACTAGCATGCAATCACACCCTTTGCCAACAACTACATATCCCAGTCACACCCCTTTCCATTTATATCTAGGATCCCCACACATGTCTCTATGGTACCATCATCTCCATTGCATTTAGGTACTCTCGATCGGTATAATTCTCACCTTCATGAGTTGTCCCACATATATTTCACGATTGACATATCGACACTCATTTTGTTCTATCCATTAGGATTGGGAGTCCTGGTAGTGTTACACCCTAGACTAATAACCTCTTACTTATTCCTCATCATCATGCTAACCACCCGATTATGGACTCCCACATTATGTTAACAGTTACATTCAATGCACCTATGCATTCTCATTTACCCACCATTTCATCCACCATTACTTGCCCATTTGCAAGATGATTCTCCATTAATCTACATGGTAGAGAAACTAACCAATGGGGCCCCCACCCTCCACCAATCTCTACTTGTTCCCTTAATGGCCAAGTCATACTTCATTGGGGCACCTATTTTTGTACATGTACTTTCAACCTGATTATTTATTAATTTGGTTTTTATAAAGAACATTTTAAATTTTAGCAGGTATAATAGATTTTGGTCATCGCAATCGATGATGTTTTTTCCTTGGCACATAGGAACCCATGTCGCCCTTGGTTGAGGAATTTTGCTTCCCCCATTATCTCTGCAAGATATTTGCACCCTAGTTTAAATTATGACCATTACAAGAACCCATGTACCATATTGTTATATTTTTACGTTTTTACATCTCCTTGTAGTCTCACCCATTCAAGATAGTGTTACCCCATATTTTACCATCCCCCTGACACCAGATCGTATTTTATAGTTGTTATCAGACATCAACACCCCCCAACAAAGGGTAGTTCTTAAATACCTTATATTGTAGACATCATTCATGATTATCAACCCAATTCACGTTCACTAATACAGTTTCTAACACCATTTTCATCAATTGATGTCAAGAAGATATTTTCTTCTTGTATTCTAGCCTCTTAACCTGTCAAAATCAACAAAAGGTTATATGAATGTGGAAATATATTGGCTCTCATCCCAACATTAATGAGTAGTATCGGATGCCACAAAAAGATTCCTCATTTATTTTTTATGTCGTTGAACTCCATAAATTTTGACTCCAACAAAGTTTCGTGTTACGGTGGGTATTACTATGCGACCTTTGTAGTTTTCAGTAACAACCAAATACCTATGATTTTGATAGGGCATCAATGCCTATGAGTTGTTCATAATGTGACTTAGATCTAGTTTAGTCATCAGAACCATCATCTGTTGTTTTTTTACGGCCCCAAGGGAATTGTAGATATTTGATTCATCAACAGTTTAAGTTCTTGTTATCCCTTTATGGTTTCATGACATGAGCATGGGGCATGCCCAAATCGTTTGTTCAAAAAAATTATTTTTTTTAGAATAAAATTTGTTCTCCCTCCAAAGTATTGGTCGCACCATCCCTCACTAAGTTCTCTTGTGTTTTTACAATTATGTCATCACCAAAATAAATGATCATATATTTTGGATATATATATACTCCTAACCTCACACATCAGGGGGAATTTGTTAGCACTGAAAAATTTCTCACCCCAAACACAAAAATTGGATGAAGAAACAATCAACACAAGCACAACATACTCCCAATAGTTATGGAAGGATTACAGTTAGTTTGGAAAAATAAGCACAAAACTAGACAAAGTTGGTTCTGAAGTTCTGCATGTATTCAAAAAAAATAGTGTACACACATTCGCATGGGCTAACATGACGTACAACGTGCACAGTACAAGGTATGCATGACTAACAGTCAAAAAACCTATGTGGATGAGGAAACAACGCATTGATGATTCTATTTGGGCCTCAACCACTTATGAGATGGAATGGATATCCCCCATACCCAAAATTTCCCCCAAGTTCTGCCTTCAGATCACTGAAAGGGATGGGAGGTACCTCCAAAGGTCTCGCATTCACATTTTAAACTAGTTTGGGAAAATATTTCCATCCTCCTATAAATAGAGGGCCATTATATACAAACAAGAAGAAGCAATTTGAGTATTTTTATGTCGTTAAATTTTTCTTTGATAAGACAACTATCTCCTAGAACTCTTTGAGCATTCATAGTAAGTGTTGCACCTCTCTCCTCTTGATAATTTCAACTATAAATTCTTCACCATTATATTTTCATTTTCAATAGATATCCACTTCGTCAGTAGTTTCAGTTCATGTTATCCCTTTATGGTTTCATGACACCGGCATGGGGCATGCCTTTCTTGTTTGTACAAAAAAGTAATTTCTTGGAAAATGCATGATACATATATTTGTTTCCCCTCTCCCTCCAAAGGATTTCTCTCGTCATCCCTCACTAAAAATTTCTCTTGCACTTTTACAATGACGTCATCAAAAAAATAAACGCTAATGTATTTCAGTTATACATATCCTCCTAACCTCACACATTCAGGGGAATTTATATCACTGAAAAATGACTCACCACAAACAAATAAAATGGATGAATAAATAGTCAGCACAAGAACAACATACTCCCAAAAATTATGGAAGGATTACACTCGGTTTGGAAAAATAAGAAAAAAACTATACAAAACTGGTTTTGAATATCTTTGTGTATTCAAAAGAATATCATGTGCACATCGACATGGGCTAACACGACATACAACGTGCACTGTACACAGTCCATGCAACTAACATTCAAAAAACCTGTGTAGATACGAAAACGACGCATTGATGATTTTTCTTAGGTCTCAACCACTTCTTGGATGGAGTGGATCTCCCCCATAACCAAAATCGCCCCAAAATTCTTCCTATGGATCACTAAAAGGGGTGGGAGGTACCTCTAAAGGCCTCCCATTCACATTTGAAACTACTTTGGAAAAGTATTTCCATCATCCTATAAATAAAGGGCCATTGTATGCCAACAAGAAGAACAAGTTTGAGGATTGTTTATGATGTTCAATTTGTCTTTGAGAATCCATCATTATCCTAGAGCTCTTTGATCATTCATAGAAAGTGTTGCACCTCTCTCCTATTGATAATTTCACCTATCAATTCTTCACCATTGTATTTTCGTTTTCAGTGGATATCTACTTCATGACTAGTTTTAGTTCTTTTTATCCCTTTATGGTTTCATGACACGAGCATGGGGCATGCTTGCCTAGTTTGTACAAAATAATATTTTTTGGAGAATACCTAATACATATATTTTTTTCCCCTCTCTCTCCAAAGGATTTCTTTCATTGTCCCTTACTACAAATTTATCTCACGCTTTTATAATGATGTCATCACCAAAATAAATAGTGATGTATTTCGACTATACATATGCTCCTAATCTCACACATCAGGGGGAATTTTTTATCACTAAACAATTGCTCACCACAAACAAATACAATGGATGAAGAAACAATAAACACAAGAACAACATACTCCCAATAATTATGGAAGGATTCACTCTGCTTGGAAAAATAAGAACAAAACTATACAAAAGTGGTTCTGAAGTTTTGCACGTATTCAACAAAAATAACATGTGCACATCTTCTTGGGATAACATGACATACAACATCCACAGTGCGTGGTATGTGCAACTGATAGTTGTAAAACCTACACATATGCAAAAATGACACATCGACATTTTTTTTCAAGCCTCAACCACTTCTGGGATGGAGTGGATCTCCCCCATACCCAAAATCTCCCCCAAATGTCACCTTGGAATCACTTAAAGGGATGAGAGGTACCTCCAAAGGCCCCCATTCACATTTGACACTAGTTTGGAAAAATATTTCCATCCTCCTATAAATAAAGGTCCATTGTATCCAAACAAAAGAAGCAATTTGAGTATTGTTATTCTATTCAATTTGTCTTTGAGAAACCATATTTCTCCTAGAACACTTTGAGCCTTCATCGAAAGTGTTGCACCTTTCTCCTCTTGATAATCTCAAATATCAATTCTTCACCATTGTATTTTCATTTTCATTCATTGTTAGAAGAGAGAAAGATTGGTATTTGGGGACTCAATATCCTTCCCAAGGAGGAAGAGGGGACTCATAAGTTCCCATATTTATCCAAGGTGATATCAATTCGAGGACTGGTCTCATTTGGTAGTTATTCCTTGTGTTTTTTTCTTGCCTCAAGTTTAGTTGTTACTGCTTAGTTTAGTTTTATTTCTTTGTTGTTTACTTCTTATTTTCTACTTAGTTGAGCCACTAATCAACTAAAAAAATGGTGTTCTTTATTTCTAGCCTAACTATATAGTTAAGGGACCTATTTTGCTCACCCAAGTGGAAAAACAATCCAACATCGTTTTTTAATAATATTTTCTTGAATCTGAGGGAGTTTCAGGAGTTTAAATAGGGAAATATTGGATTTAGTTTTCTTTAAATATTCCAAATATTCCAAGAAATAATATTCCAATTATTTTGGGGAAATGGATGGATCACTTGTCTTAGGTGTTTGATAGTTATCTTTTTCATTGGAGGGTGTCATTTTAGAAAGTTTGGGAGAATTTAGGTTGGTACAAGATGAGGTTTTCTTGGTATTGGAAGTGATAGTTGTAGGAGGTTTGGAAGTGATTGGGGCATTAGATGAATTGTTATTTATTGAAATCCTAGTATTTACAAGGTTTTGGGACTGGTGTATTTCCTTTTCTTCTTCTTCCTCTCCACCATAAGTGATATCCCAAAATGAGTTCACCTATTTCTCTTCAATTCCTTGAGATTCCTGAGACTGTTTTTGTTGTTCATGATTTTTCTCTCTTTTGTCCTTCACCTTAGTCATATTTTATGTTTTCCAAGTTTGTAAAGATTTAACAATATCTCCAATATTAATCCCATATTCCTGGGAAGGATTGATTTTATTGGTTGCAGGAGTAATCTTTTCTTTCTTGGGGGAAAATCTAAAACATTTTTTTCACTTCGAATATCCTTCTCCACTAGTAGTATTCAAATATATTAGTTCATTTGATATTTTTTTTAACTATTCTTTGTGTCAATGTTTCATCGAAACATGAACAATAAATCTAGCTAAAACAAATACAAACAAAGCTTATCAAGAAAGGGACGATAGGTTCAATATGGAACAATGAAAAAATATATTCACACTACTTAAATGAGTTGATCAATGAATGAATGATTGATACAATGATGATCAATATGATACAATGAATGAGTGGAATACACTCATATATAGGGCATAACATTCCATAATTAAGAAAAGAAATCAAGCAGTTAGGTTTCCTTAGGAATGCATGCATGAATAATAGTGATGATCTAAATAGATAGTATAAAATAGAACTAGTCAGTGAACTCCCATTGAACTAGTGTGTCGAAAATAGAAATTTCTCCAACACCCCCCCTGAACATCAATATGGATTAAAAAAAATGAGTCCAAGTTACTTGGCCATATTAGGTACTCAAGTACAAGGAAACTAATGAACACTGAAAAAAGATGAGAAAAGAGTGAAAACCACGTGGGAACAAAACCCCCCCATCAAAAGACAATCCATCCAAAAAATAAAAGAATAGATGAGACCCACCATGTGGAAGGTAGCCAGTCTCCAAAACCAATAAAAAATGTCAAGGAAATGAAGCATGATATGATTATGACATACCATAATATGCTTTAATGAGTGTGTTGAAGCTGAAATGTTGTAGCTGATACTAGTTGACAACAATTATATATTTCCAAGCATTAATGTGCTAGCTTACACCAATATGGTTGGGATAGTCAAAGTGCTTCCAAAACATAGAAGTAAACACCATAATTTTGGCATGTTTATAGGAAGAGTGTTCTTGTCATTGATGGAAAGAGAAGCAATGAACCAAAACTCAAGAGGGCAGAAGATGAGAAAGCTCAGAAGAGATGGTGATTTCCAGAAATCTAGATGAGGTCTAAGAGACAAACTCGCAGGAGGAGAAAAGGTTGATATCCTTGAACACTTAGAAAACCTTCTAAGTCAGAGATATCAGAAACGTAGGAGGAAGAGAGACAATGAATGTTGGATCACTTTTGAGTGTAAGGACATGATAAGATGAAATATATGAGATCTCAATCATCCAAATTTTTGTCAGTCGTTAGATCAATTTAATTGAAGGATAAGATAAACGGGGCATAAGGTTTGAGAATTCGATTATCCAAATATCTTTCAGCTGTCAGATCAAATTAAGTGGAAGGATAGGATAAGAAAATATGGACAACTGTTGGATTTAATACAAGGAAAAGATTCTTGTAGAAAGATTGATTTGTTGATCTAAATCTTGATCAAATGAACATCATTCATTTCGGGTCTAAATATGTGAGGAGGTTACGCTCAAGAAAAATATCACTTCAAGAGTTTCAGTTTGAGATTTGAAATACCCAAAGTCCGGAGAGTCAGAGAGATGGAGTAAATCTCAACCGTTAGATCCATAGGGATACATGGCGATGGATTGTGAGCTCCAGAGAAATCACTTCTAGAGTTTTAGTTTGAGATTTTAAATTCCCGAATCCTGGAGAGCCTGAGAGACGAAATAAATTATCGAATGTTGATCGAGAAAGGGGCTACAAAACCATCAATCTGGTTGAAAGGTCAAATTCCTGAAGTAGAGGCAGAGCCATCAATTCATAAGGATATGTTTCCACAAATCATCGACTCCGAAATATTAGCACATGGATAAAATCAAGGTTTTAGATTTGAAACTCTCAGAGCCCGTATCATGAAATAAATCATAGTCGTTGATTTAAGGAGGTTATATCTGATCTGCAGATCATGAAATAAAAAATATGAAACATTCATTTAGGAGCACCATGAAGATCATGAGATCGATGGTCCTGTCGCATTGCATCCATTGAAGGTGCATGAACTTTAAAAAGTTGAAGGTAGGCCAGAATCAAAACCATAGTATCTCCAAAGGCATACGTGGATCTTTGTAGTGAATTGCGGGGTGGAAAGAGATTGCATGGAAATCACCTTTGGCCACGCCCACAATCACATGGTCACATGAGAGCATCACCCAAGGTCACATCAGTAGAATATTGAGGAAGGATCTAGCACTGGTAGGATCCACATCAAAGGTTACGCATTGAAAATTCAAAATGCATCTAGATGTATAATCCAACGACGGTGATCAAATAAAATATGATTGAAGGGTTGGTGTTTCATCTTGTGATTTATTGATCAGTTATGATTCATTTACACTAATTGAATCATTGTTCCTAAGAGGTTGAATCATTGTTCTAGAGCATTGGAATCATGATTCTTGAGCCTTTTTTTAGATTCCCAACTTGAGCATTGGAGATGCGGAGTGTAACGGATCATGAGAGTAGGAATAAAAGAAAAATGTCGTGAGAGAGAGGGGTTGTTATTTCTATGTAAAAAGTATTTTAACTGTAAGCAATGAATATCATACCATGAACCGAGGGAGAAAATGCAGATATGACGAACATAAGCTGGAGAGAGAAGAAATGGTGAAAACAACAGACTGTACGAGAACTTAATCACAAGAAGATGCAAGCAGGAAGACATTGATGGAGCAGATTAGTGTAGCAAAAGAGTGATGAGACTAGTAAGACATTGATAAATATTGTATCACTGTAATAAATTTCAGCAAGAAAAGATTAATATCTCAGGGTGGTAGGGTGGTGCTAGAGAGGATTGTTTTCATCAGAGTTTCAAGTAGGTGCTTGAAAACAGGGAGTTGTAGTTTCCATCTGGTTACAACCTGAAAAACTAGGGTGATAGGGTGGTGCAAGGGAGAACCATTGTTCTTTGTTATACAGGTTGGTTCCTGTGCGACTGGAAGTTGGTTCTTCCATCCAGTTAGTGCTTCCTTCTAGTTGGTGCTAGAGAAACCAGAGAGTTGGTTCTCTCATAAAGTTGGAGCTTGTTAAAGAAAAGGTTGTAGCCTCATTTTGATATGGTGCTCAAAGAAAGATGATGTACAAAACTTAAA
>ML782549.1:202388-218812 GCA_009831015.1 Picea engelmannii | reverse complement strand
GCCTCTTAGTTGTCTTAGTAATTCCAACAATTGGTATCAAAGTGGGTTCCTTGTATTCAAAGCTAGGTCAGTAATCTTAAAAATGAAAATCCATGGATGAAATTCAACCAATAATCATCTTTATTTGATGGAACAAAGTTTGATTTCTAGAAGGCTATAATGAGAACATACATTATGGCCTTAGGTGCTGATGTTTGGGATGTTGTAGACACTGGATATACAAAACCTGTTGTGCTAGATTCCAAAGATGATAAGTTATAATTTAGCTTCAATGCAAAGGAAATGAATTCTATCTTGAGTGGGCTTGTTGAAGTTGAAGTTGTAAAAGTAATGAAGCTTGATTCTTCCAAAGACATGTGGGATAAACTTATTAGCAGTTATGAAGGAAATGAGAAAGTAAAAGATGACAAACTTCAGAAATATAGATTAAAATTTGAACAACTAAAGATGAATGAGGATTAAACAGTTAATAAATATTTCTTAAGAGTTGAGGAGCTTGTGAATTCCATGAAGGGTCTTCGTGAGAAGATTGAAGAAAAATTTTTAGTTGAGAAGATTTTAAGATCTCTACTTAATAGATTTAATCCAAAAGTTTCTACAATAGAGGAACTGAATGATCTTAAGGTTTTGTCTATTGATCAACTTCTAGGAATTGTAACTTCTTATGAAATGAGGATTAGTAAAGATAAAATCACCTCTAGAGAATCATCATTTAAAGAAGATAAGAATGAGGATTATGAGCCTAATGTAATTGAAGAAAAAATTGTGAGAAGACTAAAGAAAGGATCAGGCAGGTACCAAGGCATGTTTCCCTTCAAATGTTTTAACTGTGTAAATATATGTCACTTTCTATGTAAGTGTCCACACAAGAAGAAGGACTAGAACTATTAAAGTGAAGAGAAGTAAAAATCCAAGAGATTTGGTAAAAATAAAAGTTTATGTGTAAACAATGATGACTCTTCAAGAGACACAGATAGTGATTCCTCTTGTGAAGATAAGGTTAATGAATTTATGCTTATGGACAAATATGATTATGATAATGAACGCACAAGAAGTGATGTTAATGATGAATAAGTTGTGGTTGACTTGGAAGGAGAACTGATCAATTCGCTAGAAGAAATTGCTAGACTCTGATTTAAGAAGAAAAAGAAAAAACAATTGTTGATACAGTTCAAGAAAGACAGTAAAAAACCTGATGAAGACTTTTCACTGCTAAAAGTGGAATTAGAAGAGGAAAAGAAAATAGAGGGCATTCTGAAACAAAAGTTATCAGAGAATAAGAAAAGATGTGAAGCCTTTGAAGAAGAGGTAGTAAAAACTAGAAAAGATATGGAGATGTTTAAAGCATTGTATCCCCAAAATATTCCAAGCATTAAAGACTCATCAGAACTAAACGACATTATGAGAAAACATAGATATACTATGTTGAATACTGGTTTAGGCTACATAAGTGGTTCAAGAAGAAAACAGACAGAAAGCAAAGAGACAGTAAAGATGATCAACTTCCAAGTCAACAGACAATCATACCATGTGAGTACTCTGCCACAAAAAGCTAATAAAGACAAGATGATCCCCGATAAAAAAAAATATCAGAACATGGAGCAAAAAATGCCAAGAAGAAGGCCATACTTCAGGTACCAAAATTTCTTCTATGGTTATTATTTTTACTGCTCTAATTTTGGTGATAAGATTGTAAATTGTCAAATTAAGTTTAGAGACATGCAACTGAGGATATCCAGAAATAAAAAATATTTGCAACATAGAACTAAACAACCAATGAGTAGAGAAAGTTGCACCAATCACTTTGACTTATTGAATAATGAGATCAAATGCTATAAATTTCCTAACTTCGGCCACAAAGCTGAAAACTTCCATAAGAAGAATTACAAGGAAGATCCAAGGATAAAACCCATAGCTATAAATGCCAGCACATGGAAAAAGAAAGATAGTGAAAAATGTGGTTTAGTACTTTCATCTCAAAGACAAAAGAACCCCTGGTATATTGACAATGGATGTTCCAAACATATGACTGGAGACAAAAGTAAGTTTTTGTCTCTAAGTGAAATAAAATCAAGAAATGTAACCTTTGGAAGTGATGCACCAAGAAAAATCAAAGGTAAAGGAATGGTAACTCTAAGTAATGGAAAAAGGAAAGTTCAATATGTGTTGTTTGTAGATGGTATGAAACATAATCTTCTTAGTGTCAGTCAATTTTGTGACAGAGGATKTAAAGTTKTCTTCACTTCCAAAGATTKTAAAACACAATCTGTGAATTTAGRATAGTTGATTGCAAAAGGCATACGAACAGAGAACAATGTCTATGTTTTGAAAGAAGAAAAAGAAGAATGTCACTTAAGAAAGTATGATGAAAGTTGGTTATGGAAAAGGAGACTTGGACAACTAAATTTTGATCATCTAATCAAACTTAGAAATAGTGGGGTAGTAAAAGATCTTCCAAAAATATCAAAGCCATCTGATGTTGTATGCAAACCTTGCCAAATAGGAAAGTTCACTCGAACATAGTTTAAATCTAAGAAATTTTCATCAACAGAGATACCTCTTCAACTAGTACATATGGACTTATGTGGACCATCAAGTAAGAAAGGTACATGAAAAGAAAAGTAGTTCATGTTGATTATTGATGATTATTCTAGACTTACATGGGTTGCCTTTCTAAAAGAAAAATCTGAAGCATTTGACAAATTCAAAGTGTTTAAGGCTCTGACTGAGAATCAAACAGGAAAAATATTGAAGGTAGTAAGATCTGATAGAGGAGGAGAGTTTGGTTCAAGGGAATTCAAAGAGTTTTGTGATAAACATGGGATCAAAAGAGAGTATACTATTCCAAGGAATCCACATCAAAATGGAGTAGTTGAGAGGCATAATAGATCAGTTCAGTAGATGGCAAGATCAATGATGAATGAAAAGAATATTTCTCAGACATATTGGGTAGAATCAATTCATACGACTATACATATTCTTAACAAATCTCATCTCAGGCCATAAAGTGACAAGACTCCTTATGAACTATGCTTTGGAATACCTACTTCAATCAAGCATTCTAAATTCTTTGGGAATAAGTGTTATATCAAGAATAATGATGAAAATATTGGCAAATCTGATGACAGGGATGATGAAGGTATCTTATTAGGGTATGCTACAAACAGTAAAGGAAAAGGATTCTATAATATGAGGTTGCATAAATTGGTTGATTGTATTGGCATAAAATTTTATGAAGAAATCCCGACACAAGATGTAAGAAACATTTAATCAACAACAAAGGATATAGTTGAAGATGAAGATGAATAGGTCCAAGAATCAGAAAAAGAAGAATCTAAGTCAGATGAACATACAAATACTCAGGAAGACTCAAATCAACAGACATCATGAAATCCTCCCTCCAGAACTACTCAAAATAATCATCCTGCAAGTTAGATAATTGGTGAGAAAGACAAAGGTGTACAAACCAAGAGAAGGATAATCAAAGACACTGAGAAAGAACACATAGCCTTTATATCCATGTTGGAACCCAATAACTTTAATGAATCCAGTGAAGATGTAAATTGGGTAAAATCAATGAATGAACAAGGACAGGTTGTTAAGAATAAAGCCAGATTGGTCTGTAAGGGGTATGCACAAGTTGAAGGACATGATTTTGGTGAAACCTTTGAACCAGTGGCAATATTGGAAGCCATCATATTATTTCTTTACTATGCATGTCATAAGAACTTTAAAGTATATCAGATGGATGTTAAGTCAACATTTCTTAATGGATATATAGAAGAAGAATTATATGTGGAGAAACCTGAAGGATTTTCATTAGCAGATAATCCTGACTATGTATGTAAGTTGAAAAAGACATTATATGGACTGAAACAGGCACCATGATCCTGCTATTATAGAATGGAAAATTTTTTATAGGACAAGGGTTCAAGAAAGGTATTATTGATAGTAATTTGTACACTAAGTCTGAAGGTGATGATTTATTAGTTGTTTTGGTTTATGTAGATGAAATTATTTTTGGATGCACTAATGAAAATTCAGTTCAGTGGTTTGTTGATTCAATGCAGACTGATTTTGAGATGTCCATGACAGGAGAAATATCATATTTTCTTGGTTTATGAATCAATCAAAGATATGCAGGGATATTTATCTCTCAATAAAAGTATTTGAAAGAGATGTTGAAGAAGTTTCATATGGAAGTTTCATCTCCTATTAGTACACCTATGGTGGTTGGTTGCAAGCTCAGTAAATATGATATTTCCCTGATGTTGATCAAAGAACATATCGATCAATGATAGGCATTATTATGCACATCACAACATATCGTCCTGATATAATGTAAGTTGTTAGAATGATAGGTCGTTATCAGTCTACTCCTAAACAAATTCATTTATTAGTTGTCAAGAGGATATTCAAATATTTGAAGGGTACAATGACTCATGGTCTTTGGTATCCTAGAAATCAAAATTTTCAATTAACTACATATTCAGATGTTGATTGGGAAAATTGTTTCTATGAGAGAAAGAGCACCAGTGGAGGCACGTTATTCTTAGGTAATTTGTTAGTAGGGTAGCTTAGTAAGAAATAGGGGTCCATTTCATTATCAACTACAAAAGAAGAGTACATTGATGTTGCTACTTGTTTCACTCAGATTTTATGGATGATATAAACTCTTGCAAATTTGAAGGTAACATATACTGATCCAATTCCACTTCACTGTGATAACACCAGTTCCATGAGCGTATCCAAGAATATTTTTCTCCATTCAAATATGAATCATATACCAATAAAGTATCATTTTCTCAAAGAGTAGGTTACAAACAAAGTTGTTCATCTGAATTATATTCCTTCCACAGAACAAATTGTAGAAATCTTTACTAAACCCCTAGCCAAGACAACATTTGAATATCTTTGTTAAAATCTGGGTGTCATCCCTTATATCACCTAAGAGAGTCCATCTTGTCAGGGGGAGTATGTGTTGGTTGACTATATGATACCTATGAAAAGTACTGGAACAACTCAAGGGGAGCATGTGTTCTTTGGCATTGATGTCAAAGGGGAAGAAAAGGTGTGTCTGGATGCTACACTTGGAGGTCTAAGTAGCATAGGGAAGCCTTTTATGGTTTTCATCATAGAAAAAGGGGGATATTGTTGGAATGTTTATAGAAAGAGTGTGATTTTGATTGATGGAAATAACAACGGTGAACCAAACCTCGAGAGAGTAGAATACAAGAAATATCGGAAGAGATAACGGTTTCCAGAAGTGCAGACAAGGTCCAAGAGACTGACTCATAGAAGGAGAAAAGGTTGATATCCCTGAACACTTAGAAAACCTTCTAAGTCAGAGAGATCAAAAACTTCAAAGGAAGAGTGACAATGACTGTTGGATCACTTTTGAGTGGAAGGACATGATAAGTTGAAATATCTAAGATCTCAATCATCTGAAATTCCGTCAGCCGTCAGATCAAATTAATTCAAGGATAAGATAAGTGGGGAACAAGGTTTGATGATTCCATTATCTAAATCTCTGTCAGGTGTCAGATCAAATTAAGTGGAAGGATAGGATAAGAAAAGATGGAGATTTTTTGGATTTAATACAAGGAAAAGATACTTCACAGAAAAATTGAGTCGTTGATCTAAGATCTTGATCAAACGAATGCCATTTTTTTCAGGTCTAATTATGTGAGGAGGTTACTCTCCGAAAAAATATCACTTAAAGAGTTTTAGTTTGATATCTTAATAAACCAAAGTTCATAGAGCTATAGATATGGAGTAAATCTCAAGCGTCATATCTAGAGGGACATGTAGCGAGAGATCGTGAGATCTAAAGAAATCACTTCGAGAGTTTCAGTTTGAGATTTGAAATTCCCAAAGCCTAGAGAGCCTCAGAGCCGAAATAAATTCTTGACCGTTGATTGAGAAAGGGGATGCAGAACCATCGATGTGGTTGAAAGGTCAAATTCTCGAAGTAGAGGAAGAGTCGTCGATTGATAAGGACAAGTGTCTGCAGATCATCAACTCCGAAAGATTGGCGTATTGAGAATTGAGAAAAGCAGGGTTTGAGATTTGAAAATCCGAAAGGCCAGAGCATGAAATAAATCATGGTATTTGATTTAAGAAGGTTAGATCTGATTCCCAGATCATGAAAGAACAAATGATGACATCCACCCAGACACCTACCTCAGCAGGCCCTGCGCCTGACCTCCTAGTCTTAAGGATCGTTCAATTTTCCCCCTCGAGCTGGAATGGCTCTTCTGATTCCCATTGGAATCTCCTTCGAAATGGACCCATAGGTCTTTTCGACACTTTACAACCTTTAGGCTAGTCACTGTTCTCTTCGACGATAGAAGAATAGAGAATCAGGCTTCTGGGTTTCCAAACTCTCGATGTCTTGACCTCCAATATTATGATACGCTACATTGTTTCCTTAGCCCCCTTTAGCTATGCCCTGGTCCATGTGACCATTTTCCATAAGACTGCAACCTTATATTCTTTCTCGTTGGAGTTTCAGACTTTCAAGTGCCAAAATGCACTTGTCCATAGGATCCGTGATCCCTCGAATATCGATTTCCCGATGTGACATCAGCTAGCAACTCTTGTCCGCCTTTAGCTGGATCAACAGTCGTGTTTGCCTATGAGACCAACGACTCCAGATCTCCCTCAGAACTTCGGGGTTTCAAATGTTGAGAAACATTTGCCCATAGGATTACCGATCTTTCGAATCCCAGTTCTCCGCTATGTTGACAATTGGCTCCCACAATACTGCTTCCCTCCTTATTGGGGTTTCGGACTTCGTGATTTCGAAATGCATAAACACCTTGTCACCAGGATTCTCGATATCCCTATGACCAAAATATCGATAGACGACTTCTTGTTGGGACTTTCCTCGATGACTCCGATTGCTGCCATGTGTCCCCTCAAGATGGACGGTTCAAATTTCTCCTCGTGTTTTTGAGACTTCTGATGTCCCGATTTTCACGACCTCAGGAACTCTGATTTCCCGAGCGTCGATATCCTAATGTCTTGTACCCGGATCTCCAGAATGGACGATCACGTGACATGCATCCTCTCTCTCAGATGGATGACCTAGATTTGTGTTGGGATTTTCAAGGTGGACTTACCCGATCTCCTGTCCACAGGAATGTCGATATCCCGACTCCCGACGCCTCGATATCCCGATGCTTCTCATGGTTCTTACTCTGCTCATGAGGGTTTAAACCCTGTGCAACTCCTGTCAGATCGGATGGATGATGGGTAACTGATCAACGATCTAATGATCCAATGACTCATGACCTCCTTGCTCCTTTGGCAGATCCAACGGTTGGCGGGATTTTTCAAATCTTCTCCACAAGGTCCTAACTGTCGATCTCTTCCTCTGTGAAAACTGGTCCTCCGACGCGTAACCTTGTAGTGCCTTTTCAAACACTCCACGGCATAGACTCCCTGTTCTTCTCCTCGATGAACTTGGAAGCCTTGTCCTTCCTGAGCTTCACACAATTCTGAGTCTTTAAGAAGATCCTTGTGCGCACTCCTTGCGGAAATCCTCAAACACTTCCAAGTGTTGAGTTCCTTTCGACTCCGCGCACACCTGCAGCAGTAGTCCTTCAATTCTTTGCTCAGATTCACAACTGAGACTTTCCTTATCCTGCACACTCCTTTCACAACTCCTATAACCCAGTTTCACTTCTGGGTGAACAAGAACAAGAGTTAAACTATCTGAGCCTTCTATCAACGCACTCCTTGCGGATGACTTCAACTACACTCCTTGCGGGAATCCTCTCTCCGATAGAGAAATAATTGAAACTCATTTCTTATACTTCCTTTCTCAGATTTCAAATGCTCAGCAAGAAATCACTCATACATAGCATGTAAAACAAATGCATAACAGGAAGTAAATACTCATGAGCATAGCATTCAACATACATACACAGAGAACAAACACAACACCATGAACTTGAATCACCTTATTCTATTAATCCAAATAACTATACATGGTTGTTTCTACACAATTCTCTACTTCTCTTCTATGCTCCAATGCTTCTAACTATCTTACAATGCACAATGAGGGTGTCTATATCCCATTTCCATCTTTTTTTCTAAAACTGTCTAATCTAGAATTTAATTTCTATCTACCTATTTCATCTCAACATAAATGCCTCTATATACTTCAGACAAGAGTGGGGTGCTCAAGGTCTGATTACATTATACCAAGGTGCCTTCATTAAATGATCTCATTTATATTTGGCGCATCAAATTCAAGGGAAAATTCAAAAATTTGGCTGGGTCTGTCCAGCTGTCCTTTGTTTTCCACGCTGGCTCGCTTGATGTGAGGGATGCTCCTGCATCATACTCCATCACTTGAAAACTTTCATGGGCTCCTGTCCATGAGCTCTTACATGGTCTGTCCATGCTTCAGAATCTCTGCTTCATTTTCCCAGTTGGCATCTTCAACTGGATGGTCCTTCTACTTGACCAAATATTCAAATTATTCTTTCCTTCTGGTCTTCTTGCTGACTCTCTTGTCCAGTATGCAATCCATCTATGATCTCTCTACAACTGGCATCTGTTTTTTCCACTGAACCTCTAGATTTTCACCTTCGGCTCTTGTTTCCTCAAGTTTATATGGGTATAAATATGAGACATTGAATATCAGAGAAATTCTGATCCCATCATGTAATTCAATCTCATAAGCATTCTCTCCAATTTTCTTCAAGACCATGCATGGTCCGATTTTCTTCATCTTTAATTTATTGTATGCTCCTCTCGGGAACCTTTCTCTTCTCAAGTGTGCTAGAATAAAGTCACCAACCTCGAACTGAAGTTGTCTCCTATGCTGATCCGCTCTGCGTTTATATTCTTGGCTTGATTTTAGCAGTCGCTCCTTCACCCAGCTGTGAAGTTATTTCATCGCCTCCACAAATTATTCTGCACTGGCACTCCTAGTAGCAGTCTGTTCCAAATCTCTCAATTCAAAAACTCCTCTCGGCTGCGTGCCATATACAATCTGGAATGGACTCTAGCCTGTGCTCCGATTCACTGAGTCATTATATGCAAACTCTGCCTGTGGGAATGTATTGTCCCAACTACTGTGGTGCTCTACCACCAGGCTCCTCAGCAAGTCTCCCAGACTTATGTTCACCACTTCTGTCTGTCCATCCATTTGAGGATGATAAGCTAAACTAAACAAAAAGTTAGTCCCCAAATTCTTCCATAATTTTCTCCAAAACTTCCCTAAGAACTTTGTATCTCTGTTTGAAACAATACTCCTTGGTAAGCCGTGAAGTTGAACGACTTCTTTGAAAAACAGATTCACGATGTGCGTCGCGTCACTTGTTTTCTTACATGGGATAAAATGTTCCATCTTAGAAAATCTATCCACTACCACAAATATCGAATCAAATCCTCTTTGCGTCCTTGGAAATCCCAATATGAAATCCATGCTAATTTCATCCCACGACCTCTCAGGTATGGGCAATGGTTGATAAAAACCTGCATTCTGCTTCCTTCCTTTTGAATGCTGGCAAATTTTGCATCGGTCTACAAACCTCTTGACCTATGATCACATCCTTGGCCAAAATTATGACTCGCTCAGCTTCACGAATGTCTTATCATGACCGAAGTGTCCGACCAATCCTCCATTGTGCTTCTCCTTCAGCAAATTCTCCCCCATGGAACAATTTGGAATACACAGTTGATTTCCCTTAAACATCAACCCTTCCTGGATCATGTATTCAGCTCATTTTCCGCTATCTATGAGAACTGGATTCTTATCTCCTTCATACATTTCCTTAAATTCTGGATCATCTACGTACATGTCTCTGACATCCTCAAAACCTAATGTCTTGAATTTGAATTCCTACAACAGCAAACACTTCCTGCTCAAAGCATCAACAACTTTGTTAGCAGTACCAGAAATATGTTTTATCACAAATGTAAATATTTTCATGTAATCAACCCACTTAACATGCCTTTGATTCAACTTCTCCTGTTGAGTCACAAACTGCAATGCATGGTTATCACTATATAAAACAAATTCCTTCGGAATCAAATAGTGCCTCCATTTCTTCAATGCTTGGATGATGGCATAAAACTCCTTATCATACGTGGAATACTTCACCTTCGCTTCATTCAGCTTCTCACTGAAATATGCAATCGGTCTGTCATCTTGACTTAAGACTGTTCCTATTGAAAACCCGCTTGCATCAAATTTCACCTAAAATATCTTTTGAAAATCCGGCAACACCAGAATTGGTTGTTCCATAATCTTTCGTTTCAACAAATTGAAACTCTTCTCATCCTCTTTAGTCCATTGAAAATATTTATGTCTTTTCCTCACTGTATCCATCATCGCTGCGCTAATTCCATTGATATTCCTAATGAATTTTCGGTAGAAGCTAGCCAAACCGTGAAAACTTCTCACCTCAAATATGTTCCTCGGTGATGGCCAATTATTGATTACCTCCACCTTATCTGGATAATTCCTCAACTCATTTTACGAAATAAAAAACCCCAAGTAAATGAGTTTTGTATTCATGAACGAGGATTTCTTCATATTTATCAACAACTTCTCTTGCTGTAATCTCTTCACCACAATGGCCAAATGCTTCAGGTGTTTAGCCTCCATTTTACTGAAAATCAGTATATCGTCCAGATATACGATAACAAATTTTTCGATGAAATCCTTCAGGACTTCATTCATCAACCTCATAAAGGTACTTGGTGCATTTGTTAAGCCAAACGACATAACAAGCCATTCATACAAACCTTCGTTTGTTTTGAATGTTGTCTTCCACTCATCACCCTCTCTCATGCGAATCTGGTGATATCCGCTTTTCAAATCATTATTTGAAAAATACTTTTCTCCACTCAAGCAATCCATTAGATCATCCATCCTCGGCAATGGAAATTGGTACCTGGTGGTTATCTTGTTAATGGCTATTGAATCAGTGCACATCCTCCAGCCTCCGTCTTTCTTCATACTGAGTATTGTTGGAACAACACATGGACTCAAGCTTTCCCTGACCAACCCTTTGGCCAACAAATCTTGGACTTGTCTTTTGACCTCTTCATTCTCTTGCGGCGTCAATCTGTACGCAACTTTATTTGGAAAACTAGCTCCTAGTATGAGATCAATATTATGGCTCACACTTCTGATCGGTGGAACGAACGAGGTAATTCATCCACTACTATATCAACGAACTCTTCCAACAGTTCTCAAACTTATTCTGGCAAATCATCCACTCTTGTGCTAGTCAGAACAATCTTCGCTTTTTTGACCACAATGAACTGCGGATCCTCCTTCTTGTTAACCTCGGTAAGGAGTTCCTTCCCACTCATGAGAAGTATTGTGTTGCTTACTTCCGATTTCACCTCCTTATCCTTAATTGGAAGCAATGTGCGTGTCCTCCCATTCTTCTCTAAGGTGCATGTGTTCATCCTCCCACCATGAATCACATTTCTGTCATATTGCCATGGCCTATCCAGCAATAGATGACAAACATCCATAGGAATAACATCACATAGTATCTTATCATTATATCCTCCTATCTTAAATTCAACTAAACATTGTTTAGTGACATTTACCTGATGTCCTTTTTGCAGCCATGAAACTTTGTATGGGCTCGGATGTTCAATCGTCTCCAACTCCAATTTTTCTACCGTCTTGGTTGAAACGAGATTATTTGTGCTACCACTATCCACAATGACCTTGCACACTCTATCCTTGGTTTTGCAAGCAATCCGAAAAAGCCTAGTCCTTTGGACTAAACTTTCCACCTCTTTCTCTGGTGTCAAAAGGACTTTTCGCATCACCAACTTTCTTCCACCTTTAGCATCTTCCACCTCAACATCTTGCCTCTGTTCTTTGATGATGTGATCTTCTCCAATTTCTTTCTTTTTCTCTGGACACTCGAATGACTTGTGCCCATTCTTTCCACATGTGAAGCATGTAATTACTCCACCTCTTCCTCTTCCCCGACCTCTAGTACGAGGAAAAGTATTATTATCATCATACCTCCCTCTCTTCTCAGTACGATGTTCTCTTTTCCCAACATATTACCCTCGCTTTGAACTTCCACCTCTCTCTACTCGATTCTGAGGTTTCTTCCAGTCTTCCTTGGGCTTCTGATATTTTTCCTAGGCAACCGATTTTCCTCTGGGTTGACTTCTGCCTCTGCCCCTTTGACCTTTCTTTCCACTCAACTTCTCTTTATCTTTCAGAGCCATCTGATAAGCATCTTCTACCGTTTGGATGGTCATCATACTCATTTCATCCTGAATCTCATATATCAGGCCATTCATGTACTGACCATTAATTATTGATATGAATAATTTAATAAATAACCCTAAAAATTAGCTAAACTATAATTAATTATTAAATAACCTTAATTAATTATATGTTATTAATTAATTATTTTGACTATGATTAGTTTAAGTATGATTAACGCTTTAATTAATGGTTAATGATTAATTTGATTATTAATTAATTAATTGATTAATTAAGTATTAAACAAAGGGGGGAAAATAAAATATAATGTTAAATGGGGTTACGTATCCCATAGGGGGATAACGTAACCAATACGTAAAAGGGAAACATTTAACTAAGGGATAAGGCAATTAATAAGGGATAAGGCAATTAATAATGGGATAAGGGTAATAAAGAGTTAGGTGGGAGTGAATGTGCGAGGGCGATGAAGGAGGAATAAGGGAGGTGGAGAAGGATTATGAAGGGGAAATTCATTCTAGGAGAGGGAGGAGAAGGGAATTCTACAAGAGGGGGAAGCTTGGAGGATTGGAGAGTAAAATCTATAGTGGAGTTTACAGTGCACTGGGGGGGTTGAAGAGGTTTTGGGCTCGGAGGGTTAGGACATCCATTGATGTCCTAGGGCTAGGCGTACTAGTCGGTAGGGTGGATGGTTTTGGGGTGTCCTAAGGAGAAGCATCAGGTTCAAGCGACGGATAGCATCAAGCAACATATAGCATCAGAGTGAGGTATGTAAATTGTTAGTAAACTTTATTTATTGAAATATTGGACTGAATGTGCTAGATTAAGTGAATTTTGAGTAAATTTTAAATTTACTATTCTGTTCTAAATTAATGGTTGTTATAATTAAATTAGAGCATTACATCTGGTATCAAAGCTTAGTTGAAATACTGGAGCCTTAAGGGCCACGTTCCCAGCTCAATTTCCCCTCCCGCCTAACCTGCAAACCAAACCAAATGCATTATTAAATGATAATATAATATATATATATATATATATATATATATATATATATATATATATATATATATATATATATATATATATATATATATATATATATATGCAACAAGAATGGAAAATGTAAATGCAAAATTCACTGAAGTAAAACAATAATTTATTTCCATTGTTATACAAAAATTACAGACAGTTTATATCCAGAGTTATGCTTGTTATGCTTTTAAATTGCTGAAAAGAGGGAGTAAAGGAACTGATCAGAAAGAGTGATTTTATATAATCTATTAAACAAGAAAAATAGATGGGCTTGATAATAGATTATTATCATTTTATTTTTATTTTTTTTTGAAAAATGCTTTATTTTAACAAGTAGGTATGTACAGAGCTGAAAATAAGAACGGAAGAGTATATACAGTGGAGTTAACCTCAATACTGAAGACGAAAATTCTCAAAATGTACGACATTGATTTTGAGAATTTCACTAATCAGAAACATATCATAGGTTGTCCATTCTTTTTATTTCACCTGTAAGTTATTACAAAGAGAATCAATGTACACATTGAACCCAAAAGGTATCACAAAAGTAAGTTAAAACAACGATTTTCAAACTAATATTTTAACTGGAACAACATAAAAAAAAAAAAAAGGAAGAAATTGCCCACGAGATTTTAGTCTTGAACAGCTCCAAGCATGCGTCTTCTATGGTTTTTCCTTTGTTGATATTAGTGCCCATGCACCAGACCCAGCCGAAGGTTTTGGAAGATGAAGCAACAAGAGAAAACTAATATGATACCCTCACTGGGAGTAAACTGATTTTATTCCACGCACTACATGGTTCACATGTATAGATTCTTTGCTGTGTTATGCATTTTCATGGAACAGGTCATCATCATGAGTGTAGTTACATTTACATATATTATAGACAACTGCTAATACTTAGCTGAGCACTAGTCCAAACTACTCGTATTAATTTTCTCAAAACGTTTGGCAAACCAAAGACAACCAAGCATGGCACTCAAGCAACAAACACTTGTAAATTCAATAAGAAACTGTAGTGAAAAATGTCTGCGAACACATGCAGCGGATTGGTGGAAGAAGCAGTGGAATTAACATTTCTGTAATCATATGAAAATAAAACTCAATTAAAAAGCATGGAGGTTAAAAAACTTGACATGAGCATAGATGCAGTGCAACAGTAATTACTAATTTGTAATTTATGCATAGCCTCTGAAATAAGAGAGAATTAAAAGGCAACACAGATGCAAACATATAGAGGCAGATTGTCAAGTGAGTGAAGGGAAAGAAAAATGATCAATCAAGATTATTCAATTAGCAAATAACTGTTGAAGATGAATAATTTCAAGTTTCAACTAATGAGCTTACAAGAACGACTTGGAGAAACTCCATTATTTATGGGATTACGTCCTTGGAAGAGAAAAGGCGATGGAATCTTCAGAATGGGGCTATGACTTGAAGTGTGTTGTCCAAAAAGAGGCAAATGAGGTTTACGCCATAACCTCAAAATCCCTTTACGAAGGCAGGCTTTAGATGGTAGCCGCTGGCATCCAAGAGTGATACTCCATTCATCGCCCCTGCCAGTGGAAGACCCCTGGAAGCTGTTGTCATATGTTACGGGAGTGATACTCCATTCATTGCCATTATAGATACATTCACAGCACCGCCTATGCAACAATTTGAGTGCCGCCTGTGCAACAATTTGAGCGTCGCATGTGCAACAATTTGAGCCTCCCTAGTTGCATACTGGAAACATGAAACACACAATACACAATACCAAGATCCAATGCCTATATTCGTACTCATGGAACTGACAATTATCAAATGCAACATGGTTCAGATTAGAAGAATGTGAGTTCCTGCCACCAGCAGTACCATGAGGAGAGGTCATTCATTTATATACGTAATTACACTCTTTATCAACAGGCCAAGTGAGTTAGAAAGCTTGAATGCTTCTGTGAGCAAGTTGATTGGTTAATCGCTAGCAGTAGCTTTGAAACAAGATAGTTTCTTCCCCATACCCATTGCTTCAGAGTGCGGCCGGTCTCTCCCTCCTATTCAGCAGTTAACCCATCTCTCCCTCCTATCTCCGTTCATTCGTGCTTTATCCTAAGCCATTCGCTTTAACGCCTGAGCCATCGCTTTACATATGAATGCAGCCGGGTAGGGTTATGCATATTACCGATGTAATTCATTTTCCCCAACCCCACTTCATTTTAAGTATTCAATCTATTATATAGAACGAACCACACTCTCCAAACCCACCCTTCATTATTTTCCACCCGCGCCAGCTGAATGATCCGATCGAATGGCTGCAAGTAGATAAATTGAAACCGGTTCATTGACTGACACTGGAAGGAATGTTGCTAGGTCAACTACCTATGCCTTTATATACACTGTGGTATTTACTATAGATGTTGTTGGCTTTATAGCTGGTGAGATTCAATCCACGAATGCGTCCTCTGCTGGTCCTGGTGGTGGTAGTGGTGGAGAAGCTGGAATAGGAATGGATGCTGCTAGACCCTTTTTGTGGCCTCTGTTTAATTGCAACTTTAACAATACTATTCTTTTCATCCAGTGGTAGATTCCCTGGAATATCAGCTAGGCGAATGGCAGGGAACCTAGTCTCAGAAGTTTTGTGTACAATAATCTTCATCCCAGTTCCATCTAATGAATTATTGTCCACAACAACCATGGACTGTAGACAATAACGTTGAGCAATGCGATGTGTTGCAAGTCTAAGGTAGGAGGTAGGTAACTGGGAAAATTCAAGCTGTTGTTGCCTGGGATTTTGAAGAAATTTTATAACGTGTTGCTCGTCTAGCTGGGATTGAATACTTACAGGTGCCATCCAATTTAAAAAAAAATAATGGGATGCCTGCCCTCTAACTCTCAGTACCACCCAACACAACACAAATAAAGGCAACAGACCAGACAAGACCAGACCGATACAAACATACAGACCAAACTCATACAACGCAGATAGACCTGAGAGGAGGAGGAAAGAAATGCATCGGCAGGAAACTATCCTAGCGCAGTGGTAAGCTTTGATTTTTCCTCTTTTGTTGTCAATCCAGATGTTATTGTTAGAATCTGTGTGCATTCATGCCTTACACATTATGTTGTCATCACAGTTGGACTCAGGGCTTTGTAAAACACGAGTCATACATGCAAAAAAAACGCATGC
>ML782549.1:181008-197657 GCA_009831015.1 Picea engelmannii | reverse complement strand
ATTATTAGTACATATACGAGAATTGTATGTACTAGCTACACATACATTTCTTGTACATATACACTAGTATGTATAAATTTCCTTGACTTACTTACTAATAATGTCAGTTACTTGTTATGAATGTGTGAACCATGTTCTTGTTCTTTGTACCATAAGATAACTTAACTTCGCGACGAAGTTTCCTGAAGGGTGGGTGTATGTAACGACCATTAATTATTGATATGAATAATTTAATAAATAACCCTAAAAATTAGCTAAACTATAATTAATTATTAAATAACCTTAATTAATTATATCTTATTAATTAATTATTTTGACTATGATTAGTTTAAGTATGATTAACTCTTTAATTAATGGTTAATGATTAATTTGATTATTAATTAATTAATTGATTAATTAAGTATTAAACAAAGGGGGGAAAATAAAATATAATGTTAAATGGGGTTACGTATCCCATAGGGGGATAACGTAACCAATACATAAAAGGGAAACATTTAACTAAGGGATAAGGCAATTAATAATCGGATAAGGGTAATAAAGAGTTAGGTGGGAGTGGATGTGCGAGGGTGGTGAAGGAGGAATAAGGGAGGTGGAGAAGGATTATGAAGGGGAAATTCATTCTAGGAGAGGGAGGAGAAGGGAATTCTATGAGAGGGGGAAGCTTGGAGGATTGGAGAGTAAAATCTACAGTGGAGTTTACAGTGCACCGGGGGGGGTGAAGAGGTTTTGGGCTCGGAGGGCTAGGACATCCATTGATGTCCTAGGGCTAGGCGTGCTAGTTGGTAGGGTGGATGGTTTTGGGGTGTCCTAAGGAGCAGCGTCAGGTTCAAGCGGTGGATAGAATCAAGCAGCGGATAACATCAGAGTGAGGTATGTAAATTGTTAGTAAATTTTATTTATTGAAATATTGGACTGAATGTGCTAGATTAAGTGAATTTTGAGTAAATTTTAAATTTACTATTCTGTTCTAAATTAATGGTTGTTATAATTAAATTAGAGAATTACAATTCATATACCTGGCCACTTTTTCATCATTTATTTCACGATGACCTACCCTGATATTCAACCTGTAAAATTCCTCAGTATATTCCTTCACTGTCATCAGCTTCTGTCTCAGGTTCTGCATCCTCCTGAACAGAGAAATTTGATAGTCCCTGGGAATAAATTTTTCCTTCATCTTTGCAATCATCCTGTCCCAACTCTTAATTTTTTGTTTGCCTTGGCAACGCCTGTCATCTTGTAGTTCATCCCACCACAGGGCTGCATGTCCTTTCAATATCATGACGGCATGCCTGACTTTCTTGTCCTCTTCGATATCTTCATAGTCAAAATAGGTGTCTAGAGATCTAATCTAGTCTAGAAGCTCTTCTACATCTAGATTTCCCTCATAATCTGGAATGTCCATCTTCACCTTTGCACCCATTCTCGCAACAGCTTTAAGTAAGCGCTCATTTGCTGCATCTATTGCTGGGATTTCTTCTTCTCCATTTCCAACATCATCTTCATTTTCGGACTCACTGATATCTCCTACATCATCTTTGCACCTTTGTCTTATCTCCATGTCCACAATCATAGTGAGTAAGTTATGCAGATCTCTTTCTACTTCTGGATTTTGCACTTGCCTAGCCCTTCCTCTAGACATTTCCCTTTCTTCCTCTGGGTCGGGTGATTGTCTATCTCTTATTCTTGACAGTATGGTGAATTATCCTTCTCTCTGCTATAGAAAGAAAAGAAGATTTTCTAAGATCTGATACCACTTAATGTGTATCAGAGTGCTCTTTATCTCTTGCCTCTCTTGCCTCAAAAATACATACAAGAATCAAACTTTGATACCACTTGATGGCATCCACCCAGGCACCTACCTGAGCAGGCCCTGCGCCTGACCTCCTGGTCTTAAGGATCATTCAAATTTTCCCCTCGAGCTAGAATAGCTCTTCTGATTCCCACTTGAATCTCCTTCGAAATGGACCCACAAGTCTTTTCAGCACTTTACAGCCTTTAGGCTGTTCACTGCTCTCCTCAATGACAAAAGAATAGAGAATTGGGTTTCGGGGTTTTCAAACTCTTGATGTCCGACCTCCAATATTCCGATACGCTCCTTTGTTTCCTTAGCCCCTCTTGGCTATGCCTTTGTCCATGTGACCGTTTTCCATAAGACCACAGCCTTATATTCTTTCTCGTCGGAGTTTCAGACTTTCAAGTGCCAAAATGCACTTGTCCTCAAGATCTGCGACCCCTCGAATCCCAATTCCCTGATGTGACGTCAGCTAGAAACTCCCATCCACCTTTAGCTAGATCAATGGTCATGATTTCCTATGAGACCAATGGCTCCAGATATCCCTCGAAACTTTGGGGTTTCAAATGTTGAGAAACATTTTCCCACAGGATTATCGATCTTTCGAATCCCGGTTCTCTGCTATGCTGACAGTTGGCTCCCATAATGGTGCTTCCCTCCTTATCGGGGTTTCATACTTCGCGATTCAGAAATGCATAAACACCTTGTCACAAGGATTCCCAATATCCCGATGACCAAAATGCCAATAGACAACTTCCTGTCAGGACATTCCCCAATGACTCTGATTGCTGCCACGTGTCCCCTAAAGATGGACGGTTCAAATTTCTCCTCGCGTTTTAGAGACTTTTGATGTCCCGATTTTCACGACCTTAGGAACTCCAATTTCTTGAGTGCTGATATCCCGATGTCTAGTACCCGGATCTCCGAAATGGACGATCACGTGGCACGCATCCTCTCTCACAGATGGACAACCTATATTTATGTTGGGGTTTTCAAGGTGGACTTACCCGATCTCCTGTCCACATGAATGTCGATATCCCAACTCTCGATGCCTCGATATCCCGATGCTTCTCGGGGTTCTTACTCTGCTTACGAGGGTTTAAACCCTGTGCAACTCCTGTCAGATCAGACGGTCGACGGGTAACTGATCAACGATCCAACGACTCACGGCCCCTAGAGCTCGAACTCCGAACGCGACTGTAACCTCCTTGCTCCTTTGGCAGATCCAACGGCTGGCGGGATTTTTCAAATCTTCTCCACAAGGTCCTAACCATCGATCTCTTCCTCTTTGATGGTTTCTACGGGGTGAACCCAATATTCCTCTATGAAAATTGGTCCTCCAACGTGTAACCTTGCAGCACCTGTTCAAACACTCCACGACACAGACTCCCTGTGCTTCTCCTCGATGAACTTGGAAGCCTTGTACTTCTTGAGCTTCACACAATTTTGAGTGTTCAAGAAGATCCTTGCACGCACTCCTTGCGGCAATCCTCAAACACTTCCAAGTGTTGAGTTCCTTTCGACTCTGGGCACACCTATAGCAACAGTCCTTCAATGCTTCACTTAGATTCACAACTGAGACTTTCCTTAGCCTACACACTCTTTGCACGACTCCTATAACCCAATTTCACTTCTGGGTGAACGAGAACAAGAGGTAAACTATCTGAGCCTTTTGTCAATGCACTCCTTGTAGGAATCCTTTCTCAGATAGAGAAACAAATAAAACTCATTTCTTCTACTTCCTTTCTCAGATTTCAAACACTCAGAAAGAAATCACTCATACATAGCATGTAAAACAAATGAATAACAGTAAGTAAATACTCATGAGCATAGCATTCAACATACATACACAGAGAACAAACACAACACCATGAACTTGAATCAACTTCTTCTATTAATCCAAATAACTATACATGGTTGTTTCTACACATCTCCCTACTTCTCTTCTATGCTCCAATGCTTCTAACTATCTTACAATGCACAATGAGGGTGTCTATATCCCGTTTCCCTCTTTTTCCCTAAAACTATCTAATCTAGAATTTAATTTCTATCTACCTATTTCATCTTAACATAAATTCCTCTATCTACTTCAGACGAGAGCGGGGCACTCAAGGTCTGATTACATTATACCAAGGCACCTTCATTAAATGATCTCATTTATATTTGGTGCATCAACTTTAAGGGAAAATTCAAAAATTTGGCTGGGTCTGTCCAACTGTCCTTTGTTTTCCGTGCTAGCTCGCTTGATGTGAGGGATGCTCCTACATCAACAAATATGAACCATCCTTTCAGGAGGACCATCAATATTATGAGATCGATGGTACCGTCATATTGCAGGGATTGGAGGTGAGAGGGCTTTAAAAAGTTGAAGGTGGGCCACAATAAAAACCATGGTATCGCCAAAGGAATACGTGGAGCTCTGTAGTAAATTTCAGGGTGAAAAGTGAATTTCCCTTAAACCACCTTTGGCCATCCACATAATCATGTGGTCACATGAGAGCATCGTCTAAGATCACATCAGTGGAATATTGAGGAAGGAGCTAGTGTTTCTAGGATCCACATCAGAGGTTACGCATTGAAAATTAAAAAAGAATTTGCGAGTATAATCCAACAATGTTGATCAAACCAAATATGATCGAAGAGTTTTTGTTTCATCTCGTGATTTCTTGATCAATTACAATTCAGTAACACTAACTAAATCATTATTCCTAAGTGGTTGAATCATCGTTCCTGAGTGTTGGAATCATGATTCCAGAGCATTTTTTTTAGATTCCTGACTTGAGCGTTGGAGATGTGGAGTGTAACAGATCATGAGAGTAGGAATAAAAGAAAAATGTCATGACAAAGAGAGGTTGTTGTTTCTCTGTAAAAATTAGTTGAACTGTAAGCAATGAAGATCACAACATGAACTAAGGGATAAAATGCATAAATGAAGAACATAAGGTGGACAAAGAAGAAATGGTGAAAACAACAGACTGTACGAGAACTTAAGTGCAAATAGATGCAAGCAGGAAAACACTGATGCAGGCAAAGAAGAGAAGTGTAGCAGAACAATGATGAGACTGGTAAGACATTGATAAATATTGTATCACAATAATAAATTTCAACAAGAAAATATTAATATCTCAGGGTGGTAGGGTGGTGCTAGGGAGGATTGTTGTCCTCGGAGTTTCAAGTGGGTGCTTGAACTTAAGGAGTTGTAGCTTCCATCTGGTTATAGCAAGAAAACCAGGGTGGTGGGGTGGTGCAAGGGAGAACCATTGTTATTTGTTATACAGGTTAGTGCATGTGTGATTGAAAGTTGGTGCTTCCATTCAGTTGGTGTTGGAACACTCAGGGAGCTGGTGCTTCCTTGTAGTGGGTGCTAGAGAAACCAGAGAGTTCGTGCTCTCAACAAGTTGCAGCTTGTTAAAGAAGAGGTTGTAGCCTCATTTTGAGTTAGTTCTCAAAGAAAGATGATGTGTAAAACTTAAAATACTGCCTATCATTCAAAGAAGAAGAGGTTTTCTCCCTTTATGGGTTTCCTCGTGAATATATGTCTCTGTGTATATCATATAAGTGATTGATATTTGTTATTTCTATGGTTCATGTCTTGCATAATCTTGATGATCACTTGGAGAAGGTTAATAATATTTTAATAGGCACAAAATTTTTAAGAATAGTGACAACTGATTCACTCCCCTCGCTTAGATGTCTTAGTAATTCCAACACATAAACGTCATCAAAATAATGGTGAATGGAACTGTAAAGGAAACAAAATCACTCAAGTCAACATAAATGAGTATGGTTCCGATGTATCATGTATGAAACACATATTTAATATGTCCTCAAATAGTTTCTGAAATGCTTATGTGACCAAACATCAATCCAACCACAAACACTCCTCAAAGTTGGTACCTTTCTAAGATGTTTTCATATATGGCTCTTCATTAATCAGTTGAAAGAAGAGGAACTAAAAAATGGTTGAGGATACCTGAAAGGAAGACACCATTTTCTCTGATAATGATTTCGAGGATGTCGATATGTGGAGGATGTAGACCCTGTATATGTTGTTGAAGAGTTTTTTGTTGCCAAAAACTCTGATGTTGGTGCTGAAGTGTATGATAATGAAAATTCTAATGATAAATTTGGTGTCGAATTTGGTTGTGAGGGCTCCAAAGTTGTATCAATAATATATGTAGGTGATGGTTGCTACAATTCAATAATAAAAGTGTAATATTGTGTGATGGACTCTTTTGAATGAAAAAAATGAGTCTTAGTGGCTGAAATATCGAGACAACTTGATACTAGCAATGAAGACCCAACAAAACCAAGTCTGGCTTTTACTGGTCTCGTCAAAGGTTGAATTGGATGTACAATCCCCTATCCATTATTACCTAGGCCACCACCAATGTATCCTATCATATGCATCAATTTTGACCCAAGACCATGAGTGTGAAAATAAAAAGTTGGTGAAGGAAGCAAATAGTACTTAGCAATGAAACATCGACATTAGAAGAAAGAGACTGTTGCATATCTTTCTGCAAACAAACAATAATATCTTCCTTCTATTTTAAGTTAGAAAAAAAATGCTCGTTGAGAAGAGTGAATTTCTCCTCCATATCATTAATGCGGATGGTCCAAGTATCAACTTATGCTTCTTGATCCTCCATTAGACTCCCAATGAGTCTAGAATCCCTAGAAAAATAAATACACTTGTTTTGAAGACAAATATTGGATCTCTCTTGTTCACCTCGAAGTTTGCTAACTTCATTGAAAATTTTTAGATTCAGACTCTGAAGTGTCAATATAACTGCATATTTTTCCTCCATTACAATGATTCTCTCCTAATTGATTATGAGAAACCCTTAAAATTTTAGTCTCAATGTGCAAGTGAAAAAAATGAGAAATCACTGCAGAAAGAGAACATCAAATGGAAAATTCGTATTAGTTTCAGGAGGTGATATTTTGGCTTCCTTTCTGAGAAAACGGTGACAAATTTCTCCAAACAGTGGAAAAACCACTTGCATGATGGGTCTATTTACTTCTCACTTGAGCCATTTCCTCAGAAAGTTAATATTTTGGGAGAAATCACTGCAGAAAGGTCACTTTAAATGGAAAATTTGTATCAGTTTTAGGAGGTGATCGTCTAGCTTTTTTTTTAGCAAACAGTGAGGAATTTCACAAAACGGTTGAAAAACCACTTGCACAATGGGTCAATTTACTTCTCCCATGGGCCATTTCCTTATAATGTTAATATTTTGGGAGAACTCCCTTTGTATTTTACACAAATTATGCTCGTTGGAACTCTGATTTTCCTTATTCTTTGTCTTGTCTATCTTGCTCCAAGCATTTTAGCTCTGATACCATGTCAATGTTTCATCAAAAATTGCACATGAGATCTAGATAAAGATTTTTTTTTTATTTTTTTATCAAGAATGGGATGAGAGATTCAATATGGAAGAATGAGAAAATATATTTACACTACTCCAATGAGTTTATCAATGAATGAATGATTGATACAATGATGACCGATATGAAAAAATGAATGTGTGGAATGCACTCATATATAGGGAAAACCATTCCAAAATTAATAAAAGAAATCAAGTAGTTACCTTTCCATAGGAATGGATGCATGCATAATAGTGATGACCTAAATAAAACGCCTAAAATAGAACTAGTTAGTTAACTCGCATTGAAATAGTGTGTCGAAAATAAAAAATTCTCCAACACATTGCAGAGCTTCCATATCCAATGAATAAAAATCCTTCTTTTCTTTTGATGGTTTGGACACTGTTACTTTGGTATTACCTTTCTCTTTGGATGATTATTCCCTGGGATTCCCTTTTAAACTCATGTTATTTTCAACTTTAAGATCTTCTTAAAAATGTTCTTCGAGGGTGGTTTTATCACCTTTCTTAACAAACATCACCATGGACATGGGAAAACCAGAGGTGTAGAATTCAATGGAAATTTCTTCAGTAGTTTTATAATCTTGTGGGATTCATTTCAATAATGTAAAGAAGCGTTGATTGTAGTCATTGAACAATTCCTCATAATACATTTTAATTCATGATAGTTCTAGGACTAAATTTTTTGGCGTTTTGTTTTCCCCAAATTTCCTAAGAAAAATGGTCTCAAAGTTTCTCCAACTAGTAATGCAAGCTTCCTCTAGAGAGAACAACTATGTAGAATATGTATTCTCAAATATAACGGGGAACAACTGACAAACCACATCCTCATGTTGAATATTTTGTAGTCTTACAGAAAGAAAGAATTTATTTGCATGTTGTTGACATTTGAAAACGTCAATGTAATTTCGCCCGCAAATTGTTGCTAAAGCCTACTATTATATAAGACTAAATAATGCTAGTAGGTGGAACCCTCATGAACTTTTGAAAGATCAGGTATGTTCTTTTTCAATGTTATGATGATGTGCTACAAGGGTTTCATGGTTGATGAGAATATGGTTGTCATTAATTAAACTTTGGGATGTTCTTCATGCATGATACTACAGTCACCATTCATTATGGTATTTGTTCTTCTCGCTCCTGCACAACAAATGCTAGTAAAAATTGCAGAAGGGCATTTTAAGGAAAATAATAATACTATATGTAGAAACAAAAAGGAAAAAACCTAGCTCTGCGATATTATATAAATGAAATACTCGTTCATAGTGGTTAAGTCCTAACTAACAAGGAAATGGAAATTTAAAACTGTTAAATTTGATATGCATATCTTGGAAGTTTGGTGGTGCACTCTTGGAAAGTGATAATACATTGGTTATGTGTTGATTGATGCAATCGGTAGCCAACATGCATATGTTATAAACCTTGGTGGCTTATGGAAGTAATGGCTTTGAATTTTTTTTTTATGATGGTTGTGCTATTAGTGATGGTTCTGTTGTATAGTGGTCAAGTGATTCATTTGAATTATAGCATGGGTGGCACATGTGGAAAGGTAACGACACAAATGATTGAGTGTGGAACTCGGATTATGCTATGCTCTATTGAGTTGATATTCTCGATGCATTGGTTGATTAATGGTGTTAATGGGGGCTCACTTGCATTTACAATGGAGTAAATGTGATATGGGTGGAGGCGATGTGCATTTACTGCATGTCACCTTCACCCTTCCCGTTGGTCGCCACCCTAATCAGACTATTGTTTGATATGGTTGTTGTGTTCACACTACGGATTTTCGACAGGGTGAAACCACTCGACCGCTTCTCATCTTGAGTTTTTTGATTGACACGTATGTTTATTTTATCCATTCTTGACTTCACTCTGGTTATGAAATGTTTTTGGCTCAGTTGTATGGGTTTGTGTTGTCCTGAGTATTGCAACTGTTTGGTTTCATCTTTGAATGGAAAATCGATGGTTCTGCATATAATTGATGTGAGTTCATCAGAGTTGGTGGTATTCCTGGGTGATAGATTATGTTACCACTGCGTTTTGTTAAAGGTTTTTCTTTAAAAAAGATGTCTGGATGATTGTCTTCACAGTTCCTGGGTTTAACTAGAACCTTGTTAAACTTTGTCAAGGAAATGCCTCTCGTTCACAATCATTGTGGTCCTTCTTGAGTGCATGCCTTTAGCCCCAAATTTCCACTATAGTTGGTGCCCCCCTCCCTCCTATGATGGATACTGTGAAAACCCTTAAACTCTCAAGATTGGAGCTTCATAAGAAGTCTTTTGAGTATGTTAAGTTTATTTTGGCCTATTACTTCGAATGCGAGCTCACCCATTATTCGTATAGCAGTTGTGTTAATATGGATTTTGGAAAATACCTCTATGATAATGGCGTGAGCCCCACATTTCCAATTGCACTTCTAAAGGTTCACAGTCGGCTTCCTGTTGTCAAAGAATCAATTTTTTTTTATGGATGTGTCTCTTTCATTTTGGTTTTGGTTCACGGGGATAAACCATTACCATGCTTGTTTGGTCGATTGTTTTCCCTTACCACGGTGCCAAATTGTTGGTTATTATACAACCATTAGAGTGAAGCTTATGATGTTCGGATAATGGTTGGAATTGGTCACAGGGGTTTGGTGTTGTTCACACATGTCACGTCATGTAGATGATGTTTTGATAATTAGAGGATTGGATTGGATATTTCTACTGCATTTTTTTCATTGGTAGAATACACTTGAATGTGCACGGCCTGGTCACTCACAGGCGTCTTAATAGATAGCCCAGAATGAGATTTTTGAGTTATATCATGGTTATATATTGTTGTGTGGTTATGGGAATTATTACACTGTAGAATTATCTCAGTGGTGCACCACTTATAATATGGATGGCTTGTTTTTATGCCTAGTGATACCCTCTGAATTCTAAGTACATTTGTTTTTTTTGCAAGTGGATCATTGTTGATGATAGTTGTGTGGGATGTTTTCCTCAGTTTTAAGTCCCACTAAGATACTATTTTTTACAGTGGCATGATTAAATAGCTTCAAAATTCTACTTCTGCATAGCATGTGTCTAAATGATGACTATCAATTGTATAGTCAATTGCCTTTTGAAGCGTGGCATGTGAAGTTTGACTATTTTCTTTTTCTTCTCACTGTGTATATATGTGGGAATGGATATGAGTATAGATCTTGATTGATTCAATTATAGGAATAGTTTCTTCGTTATTTTATGGAAGAAAGAATTTTTAATGAAGATTGAAGAAAAGTATGGAAGTGGCGGAGCTTAATGATTTTTTATTGGGAATGAGTGTAATTGTTGACTGTCATAAAATGCATAATGTACAAAGAAAAGGAACATAAACTCTACCAATGCGTGAAACACTTATGTTGTAATGACACTGTATTGGTTATTAATGGACAATGGAATTAGGCAAATACACAGGAATTTTAGTAGGTCATCTGATTGTTGGTTGATCCATATAGTTCTTACTGCAAGTTATGATTGGATTGCTTGATTAATATCATGAAAAATAAATGTTTTTTTTCCCCTCATTATCTCATTTTCCTCTAATTACAACCCCCTCACATATCCCATATTCATTTTGTTCACTCCCTGTTTTGACATTGATTACAACTAACAAACTTTCAGTGTTAAGTGGATCAGGTGGCAGTGTCTTGTGTGGTTTGCAGTAAGGTTTTTTGGGTTGATTTACAGTTGATTGTTTTTGTCATTGAGAAGTGACCATTCCTTCTCCCCTTTTTTATATCATTTTTTTTCTCTCAATACAAACCCCTCACGAATCCCAGAACACTTTTTCACCCCCCTCCTCATTGATTAACATTAGAAAAATTTGTATGTGTTGTATTGCATGAGCCTGATACATTCTAAGCCAAATCTATATTGTATTTTTAAGGAGATGTCATGCTTGGTTATTTAAAAGACTATTTCCTAATTGTTAACATATGCAGGATGAGTTTTTTCAGTCGGGGAAGACATGGCTGAGGAAACAAAGGTAGAGGTAACTAGAACCGAGGCCCGAGAAGACCTAGGTTCTCTATACATTTTGATGTTGATTCAGAAGAGCTTGGCCAATTGTTCCATGATGGATTCTTTACTTGGATTGGACAAGGAATAGTCCAACCAAGGCCTGAAATGCCCCCATTCCAAGCCCCTCAAGCCCTCGGTATCCTTGTGCCTCCTTCTGTCTCTTTATAGCCTGAAGTCCCCAAAAATGATGGGTGGCAAGTGATTGTCCACCTAGTAGTCTCCCTACACCATTGCTAGAAAATCTTAACTTTTCCTGCTCCCCCACCTTTAAACCCAATTGTCAAATCTACCCCTCACCACTCGCTAGTGAAATCTTCCCACACTAGGAAATGATTGAAGACTGAAGCCCATCAAGCATTGGATAAAGGAAAATCCACCGCTTCCCCTTCCTAACCCTCCGATGAATCTGAAAAATCTGTGTCTTCACAGATGCATATGAGGGATGATTGTTCCCATATGATCAGTGAGATAAAGCCTAAAGGCTTTGCTGAAATCAAGGCAAATTTAGGGAAACCAGGAGGTGACAACAACAGCCAAGGAAGGGTTGCTTCATAGATTGGAAAATAGGGTTTTAAAATCTTATGCTATTTATTGTTTTATGACAGTGGACTCCATGGATTTTGGACAGCATGATTTATTTTGGATATATGAGTATTAGTTTGAAATATTTTGAAGTTTTATGAGACAAAATTGTCAATGGAAAATATGTTTTGAAGGGAGGCACAAGGGGTGTGTTTTCTTAACAAAGGGATTATGTTATGATGTGATGTTTGTTATCACTAAAGGAGTCAGAAGGGGGTCTCACCTATTAGTTATTATTTAATTATGACCCTATTATGATTATTAATCCCCCCGCCCCCCCCCTGCCCACCCTTTAACTAAAGTTAGTTAAAGCCTTATGTTAGCTTAACTAATAAATTAGTTCAACTACTCCAACGAATTCTAAATTGTTAAAAGTTGAACTAAGGAGAGGAGCAAGGGAGGATAGAAGCACAAATCATGGTAAGGTTTTCTCTTTGAGTTTATGTTGAGATAGTTCAGTTTTCATTCATTCATATATTCATCATAGCCTAATTCTCTTTTGAGATAGGATGGTCTTATTGTAGACAACAATATTCATGGCTAAATCAAATCATCAATACAACTACATTGAAAATATAAATGCAACTACATTATAATAAAAAAAAAAGCTAAACAAAATATCAATACAACTACATTGAAAATACAAAATCTCAATACTTGGAATTTACTATCAATAAAACTAGACTAAATTTTACTCTCAATACTTGGAATTTACTATCAATAAAAGAAGACTAAATTTTACAATACTTGAAATTTACTATTAATAATACAAAACTAAATTTCACTTTGAAATTTACTATTAAATAAAACAAACTAAATTTTATGAAATTCCCGTAGAAGAAACGGAAACAGAAAAGATGATGCATTTTGTTAATTTTTATTAAACCCAAAATCGCTAAAAGATTTTTATCACTTTGAAATTGACAGATTAAATATGAACGTAATTTGTTAGAAACCCCACTATTAGGATCCTGAAATTGTTATGAACCCAAGGATTGCACTAGCTATGGGTTAATAGCAGGTTTAAAATAATAACAACAGAGTTTTGCAATAACAACAGTAGATTCAGTAATAACAACACTTATTTCAGCAATAAGCACAGAAAATTAAGGAAATCAAATTCTGAAATTTCAACAAGTAGTGGGTCCAACACTGAGAGCAATTAACTAATAGAGATTTTAGCAGAATTTCTTTTTTTTGTTTTAAATAGAAAAGGCAAATTGGTTAGCATAAGTAAATAATCACAAATGCAACCGAAAATCTGATATAAATCTTCTATCAACTGGGCCTCTGGTACCATTGTTATGATCCAACCTTGAATTCTACTATTATAATTGATATATGAAGACTCTAAAATCTGAAATATGGAGCCAGATTTGAAAATCTAGAAAAATAAAGAAATCCAAATCTGAAACTAAGAACACAATAGCTGTAGAAAAATCTTCAATAATTTTAAGAGTACTAACAAGTTACAACAAAGAGATGGACAGTAGTAACTGGTGGAATATTTCGGCCAGAATTGAACAATGTTCCAAATGGATCAACTACAAATAATGGAATGGATTTGCAAGAAAACGAGCTTTGATTCTCAGGTCATGTTAATCATCGTTATCATAAAACCCCCAAAGGGAGGACCAAATCTTGAGCTCATTGAAATCCCAAAGGTGTGATTATGGGTTGGGTTTGATTTGGGATTGTGGATGAAGAGCTAGTCATGGAGATTATGGTCGAAGAACTAAACCCACTGAGCTCATAAAAAGTGGATACAAGGAATATTTACATGGTTTAATTTAAATCGCTAGCAGCCTAGAGATTTCAATCTTTTCCACCCACTCAAACATTATAATAAATTTGTTTAAACTGAGCTTGATGCAATACGTGATGATGAAGTTTCCCCCATCGATGCTAGTTGCTGCTATAGTCTACACTGCCCAATGCACTTTGGAAAAGACACCTGTCTGGAATGATGTACTTAAATTCCATACAGGCTACTCTGAAATAGACCTCAAAGAGTGTAGAAGAATGATGGTGATATTCCATTAGAGTTCAGAAGAAAGAAAATCAAATTTATGAATGGCGGTGAGAGTTACTACAAGACATTAATCACGCCCACACTTTTGATGGGGAGCTCGATCTGTATCTACAGATGTTTGCAACTTGAATTGATGAATGGCGGTGAGAGTTACTACAAGACATACCAGATGTGATCTTAGCCGCCCTTAAGGAGTATTGATTTTCATTTCAAAGAATCTTATGTTCTCTTAGTGCTTTCGATCTGTCGGAAAAGACATCTATCCTTTCAAAAGATGACTGATGTGCCTGGGTCCCAACTACAGTTAGTTCTACTTAAGGCTATTTACCATAGGCTTGCCGCAACCTACCGAACTAAATCCAATGACCCAATTGCACACGAGAACAAAATTCTTTTAGACAATGGACATACATGATGATTTACTTATTCGATGGATCTATATGTGTTACTACGTTCCTTACTGACAGTGAATTCCAGTGGTGAGGAGACTCACTGTTTTAGACAAATCAAGACAATGGAAAGCCACCATCGCACAATGCATTAAGTTGTGTTGTTGCAGAAAATTCGATGTGTACAAACACGTATGAGAATCTTACACCCCTGGGCAGCGGGAAAAGTCCTCCCAGATGAATTGAGTTGAGAAATTTATGCCCTGGGGCCATACCCATCTTTGAAAACTGATTCTGAGTTCATCGCTCTCTATGGCCATTTGTCTTTAAGCTTCAGGCCAGTTAAAAAGAGCTGATAGGCGGATGGAAGCAAGAAAATGCCTACTTATAAGTCAGGCACACTAGTGCACCAAGCAAGAAAACGACTCGATTGACTGTTTATCTCGTGCAATCAATGAGAAATTCCTTCGCCTTAGTAAGCTAGCTTTGTAAGCTAAGCAAGCCTGGTTCTCCGAGAACTACGGTAGGACGTGGATCGATCATGACGAGAATGGACTTCTCTATAATGTAATGTAATGTAATAATAGAAGAGTCACAGTCCAGTTCCCCGGGCTATCCCCCTTCTCGACCAGACGAAGGAGATATGAATTCAATTCAAGCGGGTAAGGGCTTGGCCCATTAAGATAATATTGTGGTCTTCTAGGATATGAATGGAATTAGACCCCTTCATAGGCGATCTAACCAATTCACTAGCGGTAACTGATAGGCAATCTCGACTACTCATTTAGGTGATCTCGACTACCCTCTACTACTAACAATGGCCATGCCTTGATGCGTAGCCTTCATGTGTAGACTTCATGCACAATCTATTTGCTGAACTCCTTTAACGATTTATTTGCTGAACTCTCCTAACGATCAATTCTCTCTCTGCTGAACCAACACGACAGAGTTAACCACGATCTTACGAAGTTATGGACTTCAACGAATAGCTTACACTGCATCCCAGTCATGCACCACTCCGAAGGAATAACCGATGTGTTAGACAGGAGGGACAACGAAAGATCAGAAAAAAAGATGACCAAGACAAGCGTTCAAGTCTCAGAGAATAAGCTGACTTTGCACACAGTGAAACTCATGTTATATTCAGATTCCTTTACTTTGAATAGTTATAATTTTATGATTATGATTTAATCAGTGAGATTGGATTTTTGAAAGGGAATATCAATTCTTATGCAGCGTAGGACTATCCACCACAAGAATAAATGGTAAGGAGGCTATATCAGAGAAAAAGGCATTGATTTTAAGAGCGTCTTTTTAGTGACAAGCCAGCCCTACATTTTAGCAATGGATACAAGATAAGATTCAACGAAGTCCCTCCTGCAAACTTTTAACATCAGATATATAGTCCCAGAATGGGTTGGAAGCAGACTTTATACTGGTTTTCCTTTGTACAACATACGCACAGGCTTTGGCTGAACAAATACGAAATTAAAAAGGCGAGCAACAACAGAGATTCCATATTGAAGTTCCATTTGGTGTTCCCCATCTTGCTTGCATTTTTTCTCAGCGCATTGACTTCTTTTGGATCTGCAACTGTGGCAGATACTTGACTGCAGTAGCTTCGCTGAGATTTTTTTGTGAATATATAATAATATGATGTAATAGAAAAGGATGAGGAAAACTGTGCAATGAAATTGAAATTTATGGAGATGAGATTTGGAAAGGCTATTCAACAAAACCATTTCATTATGATAAATGTACTAATGCTTGGAATGGTTTAGCTAGACAATTAAAACTATATCTTATGTTTTACTTGTATTAGTTATAAATATTCTATATGTTCTTTCCTCAAAATATGTTTTTTATTAGTAATTCTAATTTATATACACATGAAATAGATTTAAATTGAACAATCATTGCATTATTTCAATATATAGTTTTATGGTTGAAAGTGATTTCTCTTGTTGCACATAATCACTCTTGTTATAAGCATAATAGACGAGGATGTTGAACTAATTTAGAAAATCAGAATAATTATACAAGGTTATAGAGCGTATAATGTGTATGACTATTGTATCCAACAAGTAAAACACAGCTTGATTCTATGTGCAACATCATGGTTTCTATATAACAGATTAAGAACAATTTAACTAAAGAAATACACAACACAAGAGTGGTTCATAGCCCTTTGGCTTCTAGTGTTCGAATCTAGCTCTGATACCAGATGTAGAACCCACTTACAAGATGCTAAGAAAATAATCATTTATTAAATACATACACAATAACAACTTCGTTTTAGCATAATTCCATTTTCATTTACACAATTATTCTACATTTGCTCAATGATAAATTTAATAACATGATGAAATAAGTAGTAGGCTAACTTTAAGATTTAAGAACTTAAAACATAAG
>ML782549.1:133359-161522 GCA_009831015.1 Picea engelmannii | reverse complement strand
TTGATCAATTAAATAATGTTGTTTATTTAACTAAGTTGAATTTGCACAGTGGATACCATCATATTAGGGTTGCAGAACAAGATGCATGGAAAAATTCCTTTAAAACCAAACATGGATTGTTTGAGTGATTAGTTATGCCATTTGGGATTTTTAATGCTAGGAAGACCTTCATGCATGTGATGAATGATGTATTCATGTCATTTCTAGATTATTTTGTAATTGTATATTTAGAAAACATTCTTATATTTAGTGGGACTTGGGGTGAACATGTAAGGAATGTAAAGCAAATATTAGATACTTTGCAAAGGGAAACTTTGTATGTAAAATAGTACATGTGATTTTGTCAAGACTGCACTAGTGTACTTAGGTCATATTCTAGGAGGAGGACAATTGAAAATAGATCCTTCCAAAATTGATGTAATTGTGAATTGTCTTGAGCCCAAAAATGTAACCAAAATTTGAAGCTTCTTGGGTGCAGTCCAGTACCGGAGGAGATTCATTTCAAAATTCTCATTTATTGCAGCTCCTTTACATGCCCTAATGAGTATAAAGAACACTTTTCAATGGGGAGGAAAGAAACAAAAGGCCTTCAACACTTTGAAGGAAAAGATCAATATCACACCAATATTAGCATTGTTGAATCTTCAACAGCCTTTCCAAACCAAGAAAGATGCTAGTGGATACACCATGGATGAAGTATTGATGCAATATCGTAAGCCTATATGTTACCACTCTAAAACTTTTAACGAAGTTGTTGTTAACTATACTACATATGATAAAGAGTTGTATGCATTAGTTCAAAGTGTAAATAAATGGAAGCACTACTTGTTAGGGAAGGAAACAATCATACATACAGATCACCAGTCATTATACAATCTCCAAGAAGAAACCAATATACAACAATATCAACATTACAGGTGGATGGGTTTTCTTCAACATTTTCATTTGGTAATCAAATACAAAAAGGGTACAAGTAACAAGGTAGTTGATATGATTTTTAGACCTCCTATTGTTGCTTCTATTATTTTGAAGAAAGCTTCTTTATGTCATGATAGTTATGTGGAACAATATGTGGTTGATGAAGATTTTAAAGAGGTATTTGAAAATCTAACCCATGGTGCATAGGTACAGATTGTCTGTAGGGAAAACTACTCTACAATCTTGGAAAGCTATGTATTCCTATAAGTGAACGAGTCCATGTAATATGATAAGCTCACACTTCTCTCGTATCTGGGAATTTTGGGGTAGGAAAAACTATGGCTCATCTGAAAAGATTTTGTTATTGGCCTCATATGAAATCAATTGTAACTAAATATTTAAAGGGGTGTGTGATGTGTTCGAATTGTAAGCCCACTAATAGAAAATTGGGGCTATACTCACCACTTCCTATTTCATCCCATCCATGGAAGATTAGCCCCATGGATTTTGTAGGCGGTTTACCAATGTCAAAAATGGGTCATGACTATTTATATGTAGTAGTGGATAGGCTTAGTAAGATGTGTATGTTGATGCCATGTAGAAAGAAGATCAATGTTGAGAAGACTGATAATCTCTTCTTTCATTATGTTTGGGTTCACTTTGGGGTACCCACATCCATTATCCTGGATCACGATATTCGATTCCTTTGAGATTTTTGGACAAGATTGTGGAGGATGATGGGCACCAAGTTGAATAGGAGCACTTTTTTCCATCCACGGATCGATGGAAAGAAAAAGTTTGTTAACCAAACAATGGTACTTTTGATTCGAAGATACTCCAGCAAGAATCCCAAGTTACGGGATGAACAAATACACTATGTAAAACATGCTTACAATCGAGCCTTACATTCTTCCACTTAGTGTTCGTGGTTCAACACATGTTTTGGGTATTTTCATAAGGTCCCTTTGGACTTGATTTCTTGGAAAGATGTCGATTCCAATGAAGAAATAAATGAATACATGGCCTGCAAGTTCATTCAAAGGATCCAACAAGTGCACCAAGTAGTCATAGAGAAGTTGGAGAAATGTCAAGCAGAGTAGAAAGCTCAACATGACAAACATAGGGTTGATCATCAGATCCATCTTGTAGACCAAGTATGGATTCACATCAACAAGGAGCGGTTGAAGGGTGAAGGCAAGAAAATCAAGCCTATCTGATATGGAACCTTCACTATTTTGGAGAAAAGAAACACAAATGCTTTTCATTTAGATCTTCCATCTTATATGTAGATTTAATCTATTGTAAACGTAGAAAAATTGAAACTTCTTTAGCCTCCCATGATCATGGATGAAGATGAGGAAGTTTCATTGCCTTTTGTTGATGAGTTTGCCCCTAAGAATTTGGATGAGTTGAAGGAAGATATCATCCTAGACAAAAGGATGAGGAATTCACACAGGGGTGATGTTGATTATGTTTGAGTGGTCTTAAAGGGAACACATCTGAGAAAAACAAAGTGGATTGAGAAGGACAAGGTGAGGGAATTCTTCCATCGCTTATCTATTGATTGATGAAATATTTTGGTGGTCCAAAAAGATCTCAATGGGAAGGTGTGATCCAAAAATGATCTAGAGAAGTCTAAGAATAACTTTGAATTCACAAAAGCACCTTAAAAAACTCAAAATGGCCTCAGCAGACAGAGAAAGGGAAAACATTCAAAGTCCTCAAAATCTAGTGAAATTAGTATCATTGCAAATAACACATCACAAGATTTCCAACGACATAGATGACTCATCAAATGGATTTACAGATCAAATGATATTCACGGTCAAAGTTTTGGTCAACCTAGTCGAGTGAGAAGGGATGAGTCAACATCTATATTGTTGATGTTAGCATCAGTATGGATGAAGTGAACATCCATATAATTTACATGGAACATGTATAGGGTGAAATGTGTCGTGATGATGTCAACATGATGATGTGGCAGCACCAGAGTTTGCAACGTGTCACTCATTTTTGGCCTTTTTTGATCAATCTGTGGACCAATGGAAAAGTGCCACTTGGTAGTCCATGCAGTCAAGTGGAATCCATACAACCACCCAACAGGTGTTGTGGCGAGATGAACATATAGAAGTGACATGGGATTGACTGTGCACAGAGGTGATGTGGGCAAATGAATGGTTTCCATGTGGCCTAGTCATGGGTTACCACATGGTAGTGGGAAAATTCCTAGTGAGGGCCAACAACCAAAAAATAAGAAAAGCTAGTGGGGTTGGTTGACGGAAACCCCCAATCTTCCATTTTAACACATATCCCTCCAAATCTAACCAACTTCCGCCAAATTCGACAACATTCCACTAAATTTGACAACAGTCCACCAACTTGGTATCACTATTGGTAATGACTGCAACTAAAGTGTACGAAAATGGGAGGCTTGTTGGTTTGACTGTGGGACATCCCCAAAAACTCGCCTTAATACACATCTTCCAACCAATAGGACAAATGGCCACATTGTTAACTCCACCCACATTTTTTTATTTAAAAATGGAATTTCTTGAGTGCACGGGGTAAGGTAGGGTGCACGATAGTCCGTACTAGGATTGAAAAATGATGTAGGAGTACAGTCGTTAATGCAACTTGGAGATACACAAATCAAGATGAGATTTTTGATGGCCTAAGACTGGCAGACTCAGATCGAGGTGTGGATAAATTCATTTTTGGGTAATTCGACACCACGAATTTAGTGGTGTTGCTTGTTTTCCAATCTGAGCAAATATGCCAGAGCTTAACTCCAAAATGAGGTATACTTATGTATTTTTCCAAATTCTTTTGCTGATTTGATAAAAATGCCTACCCATTAGAGAGCAGGACCCGAAGATGTAGTCCACCAGGGATGAACTCTGTTATCAATTTTTTGTGATTAGATCTGATGCTTATGTCTCTTTATCATTGATCTTTCCTTATTTATGGTGCATTTTTGTTTATTCTCATTTAATACAATTCTTTAATAACTCACATTGAGAAAAAGATCCTAGATCACATCTAGATGTCCCTTCTAGTTGAGGTAATTTTTTTAATTGAATTCTTCTTTTAGCTCTCTTTCTTGGGTCTGAGGATTCTTTTCTATCTCATCTTTGTGGATGTATTTTATTCCTAGGATATATTTCCTAAGATTTATTTCCATGGCATCCTCGATAGTCTCCAGGGTTGTTTCTAACTCAGTAATTCTATATTTTGTTGTATCAAGAGATTTTGCAACTTCATGAACTGAAATAATATTTACACCAACAAAGGCACTGAGTGTTAAAGCTACTTGTATTTCGTTGTCTTTAAGGTCTATCCCTTCCTTCCACTTGATACTTGTTTTAGGAGTCTCATGACTTGTATCAACCTTCTCTCATTTACTATTCAATGTTCTTTTCACAATGTATCTCATATTATGGATGTATTAGTAGTCACCAAAAATGATGGTTGCACCTTCAAAACCTATTCCTACAAATGTTACTGTTAAAATTCATGGAATGGATACTAATGGAGGTCATTCTTCTATCAGGGTTTCATACAACTGAGGGCGAGGGAATGTCGTAGCAATTGCACTATAGTGTTGATTTGTTCTCTTTATTTTTGGAAGAATTAATCCTTTCTTCTTATTTCATATTCTTCCTCAATTCTTTATGTGTGATCAATGTTCCTCACTCTGCACTTACTACTTTTCCCTTATCTGGTTTTGTGCTCATTGATTTATCCCCATTATTTATTTCTAAGGAAAGATCCTTATCTTTTGTTTTTTCCTACTTGGATAGTTTATCTTTGACTTCTTTCCTCTTTCTTTGTTTGTACATTTCCTCATCCTCATTAGCTTTTATTTCCATTTCTACTTCCTTTTCTTTTTTTTCCTGATATTTGGTTTCCAGTCTTTATTTATCTTTTAGGACAAGGGATTTAGTGGTACTAGAGAGACGTTATTTTATAAAGATATTTTTGGAGCCTGTTCAGCCCAGTGTTGGTAGTAGTGGTGCTAGAGAGACGCTACATGGTCCTCATTTGGGTGTTCATACAACTTCTAGAGTAATATTTACTTCTCCATCTTCCACACCAAATTTAGATAGGAGCCATGACACGCACCTCCATACATCCACACCTTGATTAGAGTCTAGAGATGGTGGCATAGATGAAGCTCATGGTGATGTGGTTGACAAGGTTTCATTTCCTAGAGCTAGACGTGTGACAAGCACGAGGACCCTTCCGTGCACATTTTTGGTCGACAATAATGGACTTCCATTAAAAAAATCAAGACTCCCAGGCAGTTTTAATTCATATTTTAATCATTTAATGTTGTCCTTCTCATACACAAATCATCTAGATTATTAATTTTAATTTAATGATCATATCTTTTTGTGTGTAGGAAACTACCATTTTTACAGGCATCTAGAGAGCAAGGCCTTGTTGATTTTTGGGGAAACCTTACGCATGAAGTGGAATTGCCAGAATTCCAACCTCAAAAAGGAAATTATGGGTTATCTCAAAGGCCTCTTTGGAGTAGACATGTCCAATAAAAAAGCGATCACCTCTACAACTGGCAAATATTTGAAATATATGCGAGATGCTTATAGACGAAGCTTGGTAGGAAATCCTAGGTATGAGCATCCTCCCTCGATTCCAGAGAGGGAGTGGAAGGTGATCATTGATGATGAAAAATAGAAGATTTTGAAAAGATCAGGAGAACAAATAACTAGTACACAAAGGTAAATTACAATATTTTGATTTCAACACTAGCTTTATTTTTCTTTAGATCTAAATAAAAGTGTGGTTATATATAACATACTTGAAAATTGTGATGATAGGTTGCCTGACACTTCGAAGGAAACTAAGGAAAGGATTTCCAAACATGGCCAACACAAGCTAAGCCAGGGAGGCTACTCGAGGTTATAGTCATGAATCGTAAGTACCCAAACATCTTAAAAATATTATTTGTATCACCTTACAACTTTCAGGTAATTGCAACCAAAAACATTAAAAAACCATACCCTTATACAATGCAGGGTGACGACTTCGGAACTGAAACCACAGAGGAAGACCTCCAACTTGGTTATAAGTATGGTTATAAAGCTATGGTTGATTGTAGGAAAATCATGGGGCATACCCCAATATCCAATTTGCAGGATAAGGTAAATAAAAATGAGTCCACATTAACCTTTCATTACTTATAAAATATGTAAACTTGTGATACCATCCATAATTTAATGTCTTACTTTGTTTTAATCAGGGGAGCAACACTATCAACGAAACCATTAGTAATGGAAAACAAAGAATTTATAGTGCAACACAGCCACAAGATCATGGTGCACACCACCAACCCCATCCCAGTGAGGTGCAGCCCCAATATGTTCCCGTGACTGAGGCCCATGACGGTAAAATGGCTATATATTAATTATATACTTAATAATTTTGTACTTATAAATTTTGACGTTTCAATGGCAGAGAATGTCATATTTGATCCACCTCAACATGAAGATTAGGTGAATAGGTCGGCAACCATTCCAATGGTGCTGACTAGAGGACCATGTAAATAATTACATTTCAAAGTTTTTTTTTAATATTAATGAACTACTTCAATGATATTTAAAAATTGGCCATATAAATTTAATATTTTTTTCTTTTGTAGGTGATAGCCCCTCACAACAGCATCCACGTTGTGGGTATGAGACTATATGTACTTGGCATGAAAGGACTGAAACAACATCAGCTGTTGAAGAGCACCCAGTAAATGAAGACATGGAGATGGATGAATTACTTAAGACTTGGAAAGCACAAAAGAAGACTAAAAGAAATTCATGATGTGTAATAATTGTATAAGACAGTTAGATGTACATTATATAGTTGAACATCTAATGATGCATATAATGCATTGAAATTATGGTTACTTTTTCATTTGATGATATACACAAGGCTATTTCTATGGCTTGCATATATCTATTAATGTAATTTTGTTATACACTTAATGATAATTTCAGCTTCTCTCATAAGACTTGGTATATATCGATTCAATACTCCTTGGTTCTATTGGTTCTATTGGACTTTACAAACAATTTTTTCATCAATTTGTGGCTCCATGGATATCATCCTAGCGATTTGAAGGCATTGGTAAATGTGAAATTTAAGAGATTGAATTGTTCAAGCTTGGATTTAAATTTTACATCCTTGTTTGTTTGTGGGTTTCAAGAGTTCCAAACTTGTATCTCTTTGTCTTTTAATAATGTCAATATATTTGTATTTTAAGATATAAAGTGAGAATCCAAGCAAGACTTGGTGCCTTGTGCTTGGGCTATGGAGTCTAGGCAACAAATAGAACTTGAATATGAAATATGTAGCTTCCAAAATATTTTGACATGATATATGAAACATTGAAAGTCTTGTGACATGTGAAATGTGGCAAGTATCTTTTCCAAGCAATGTGCAAACTTTAAACTTGGTGAAACATGCAAAAATAATTTTTTGGGAAGATGCAATAATAAGTTTCAAGGATTAAACATGAGGGGTTGGAATTGGCCATGTTAAACATTTTATAATATGTTTTCAGAGCATTACCCTTCTTTTCATTGTGTCTTTTCATTGTGTCTCACATGACAAAGAAACAAAATCGTATTGCCATTGTCAATTTATATGTGGAGGGTTATTCAAGGTGTCAAGACACTCTTCATATTTTCCTACTTTAATCCTCTCTTGGTCATGTTAATCCATATAGAGGTCCATGATATAAACACTCATTGTTATAATGTTGACATAAATTCCAACCTTCACTTTGTCGATTAGAGGGCACAATTTTGGCAACAATTTAATGTTTTTAGTTCCATGAAATTTCTTTTGTTTCTTAAACAACATTAAGGATTAAACATGAGGGGTTGGAAATGGCAATGTCAAACATTTACTCTTTCACACTTGTGCATCATCTCAATCTTTATGTCTACAATATGTGGAGGGTTATTCAAGGTTTCAAGACTTTCTTCATATTTTCTTACTTTAATCTTCTGATGGTCATGTTAATCCATATAGAGGTTCGTGATATAAACACTCATTGTTCTAATGATGACACAAATTCAAATATTCACTTTGTTTATTAGAGGGAACATTTTTGGAAACAATTTAATGTTTTTAGATCCATGACATTTATTTTGTTTCTTCTACAACATTAAGGATTAAACATGAGGGATTGGAAATGGCAATGTCAAATATTTTATAATATGTTTTCATAGAATTACCCTTCTTTTCATTATGTATTTACATTTTATAATCCATATAGAGGTTCATGATCAAAACACTCATTGTTATAATGTTGACATAAATTCCAATCTTCACTTTGTCGATTAGAGGGAACAATTGGAAACAATTTAATGTTTTTAGTTCCTTGAAATTTCTTTTGTTTCTTCAACAACATTAAAGATTGTTTCTTCATGTCTTTTGTTTCATGTGTTCAAATATATATGTAACAATTTGACCTCTAAATCTTAGGTTGAGGTTCATCCATATACATATAGATAGACATGAATTTGGGTACCTTGGAATTCTAGTGAAATACAAAGGACCAAAATCTTTAAGGACTCTTTCTTTAATATTATAATTTTATTTTCTCAAAACCCAGTGTTGCATTTTTATTTAGGTCATCATCATACTTTTCTTATAGTTTCCTATGCAAACCTATTATTCTAACCTCTTTTGTTGGTTCCTCATCGACAAATTTCATAATTTTGTCATTGATGAGAGAAACCAATGTTATGGCCCTGATTACTTGCCACTCATGTTCTTCAATATCATATTTGATTCACATAACCTCATTAAGGATAGATGAAGGATAATTTCCTTTCACTTTGATTTAGCACCAATAATTTGAATATCATTGAACCCATGGTAAGTGTTAGATGCAATATATCCTTAATTTTGTACTATAGTTGAAGACAAAGAGAGATCAACGCTATCATGAAGTTATATAGCATCACATGCCATACCACCTTTATATTTAAACATGCCATGAACATGTTCACATTCTCCATTTTATATTTCAATATTGGGATCATTATTATCCCATTCATTACTGTAAATTACCCAGGTTTTTCCACACATCTTACAAACCACTATTAAAATAGAGGGAACCCAACACCATCAATGAAGAAAACAAAATAAACGACAATGAGAGAGTTTTGACCATATGTCAACTAATTTGTCCCTTTAAAAAAACTTCATTGATGTGCAAGGGAGCAATGTGTCGATGAGAAAACACCTAGTTTATGCCCCACATATATTCAATAAGGTGTGTGGGATAAACACACCCTCAAAACAAAACAAAAAATCACAATAAGTGACCTAAAACCCTAGTATAATTATTAGAGATTAATGTAAAGGATTTGAGCCAAACCCTTAGGCCTATGAACCAATACCAAGATAAAGGGAACCCAACACCATTGATGAGGTCAAAAAAATAAACTACAATGAGAGAGTTGTGATAGCATGTCACCTAAGCTAAAATAAATAAGAAAATAATGAAACTTTTGTGGATAATAAAAGAGAGAATGAGATATCATCATCTTCTCCAACTAACACCATGCTTCCACTTGGAAATTATAGGTATTTATATACAAAAAGAGGAGAACTGAGCAGCAACAAAAACCACCATGAATATAATGCAAAACTTGTAACTAAACCTTCAATGGAAATATTAAGAAAGGAACCCACTATCAAAACAATCATTATGGTTTGTGAAGCCCCACGATATGCATTAGATGTGTTTAAGATGACCTCCCATACCCATAACACAATGTTAAAAGTCATCTCCAAGAAAGATATCAAATTATGATGTCTTTCTTCATAATCATGGTAGTAAATGTCATATAGAGGATCCTCATATAACTCTCCATTGACAATGATTTGACAAAGAATCCCCTTCTTAGGGTTCTATCCAATTCTATTATTTCAATCCTTAAAGATTATTCTCACCACCCTGATCAATATATCTTTTGTGTTGCAAAAAAATATAGTAGTTAAAATCTTGATCCTCTTGGACTAGAGAAAAAGTATCCATAACAATCAAAGGGATGTGATCCCTAATTGGAGTTACCATGTGAGACCTTGAAATGCCTTGCATATCATTTATTTCTCTCACCCTCAATACATGAAATTGTAAACTAATGATTCAGATAAATACAACTTCCCAACACCATGATATACCAGATCTATTGAATCCAGGGAATCAAATTTTTTCGACCTCGGTAACAATGCCAATCGTCAGCTCCCAAAATTGCACTTTGAAATATGAAGTCCCACACAAAAATCAAGGAAATCTCGATTATACTCAAGAGTTCTCACTACCACCAAATTTTCTCAAACCACATACTAATAATATGCCAAAGGGATCATCTACTAATATTCCAAAGGGATCATCTACTATTATTCCAAAGGGATCCACAAGGGTAACATTGTTTCCTCTCGCATCCCACAGTAAAGCCACATACTACTAATATGCCAAAGGGATCTTAGCAAGTGGATCCATTTCCCTCACTAGTTCCTCCATCATTTCTACATATTACATATGAGACATACCATGTTAGTATCTCACCTTCAGTAACTTTTGTATAGGACACTCATTGTTCTTTTAATTAAACTCCAATTAAACTTATATTCCACAGGAAAATATTAGAGGACCAATATAGAACAATGTGTCATCTTTCTGTTTCTCTTGATCATGGATCTTGTTATCACACTATGTTGCATTGGGTCTTTAGTTTGATTAATATTGTTTAAAGAAAAACCTTAGATTTAAATTTTTGAGTCTCATCCTCCTAAAGTTTGATGTTAAGTTCACCTTAGAAGATTAAGAGTTTTGAATCATAGTCCTTGTTGGTCCTCAATTTTGTTTGTGGTTCTAGAGCCTCTTAGGCTCATGACTCTTTTGGTTCCCTTCGTGACTTATCCTTAAATCGATCCCTCCCATTGTAAAGATGATATGAAACCCCTTCATCTTCACTCATGACCCAATAAGCATGAATCATTGTACTTGCTTACCTGTCTAATCATTTTTTGATTTGGAAGTGTTGCTTCCTCATCAGACAGTTCTATAGTGCCTGTCATGTTTATTATCCATCCACTCCAAGTCATGATTGCCATGATTGAGATCCTGTCCCTTGTTTTCAGTGCCAAAAGTCGGTTAATATCCTTCAAAGATCTTGCATTTATGATCCTTGGTAACGGTTTTTAAATTTTGAAAACGTTCAATAGTGTTGTGCTACGTAAATTTGTCAGTTCCAATTAGGCGACCACATGTCAACTAAATCCAATGCTATGAGAAATTTCAGGGTCGAAGTTTCCTCAATTTCGTCCTAATATCATGCTGAGGATCTCAACAAGTGTCGACTTTACAGGTATCCTGTGCAACCTCCTTTGCATATTTATTTTCACAGGAAATTTTTGCTCAAGTTTTTGGTTTGTTGAGCTTGCAGGGTACTAAAGGAGCTATATTTGCATTCCTGTAAACGTCCTCGCCCATGTCCATGGTCTAATTACTATTTGTTTCTTTAGCCTTTGAAGTCATCGGTCTGTAATAGCCTATCCTCTGCGTATGTGTTGCACTACCCAGAGGTGTTGCTCAAACCCTCTCTATTTTTCATGCTCCCCTTTCATCCTATACAAATAACCATTTCAGATCACCCCTTCACAGTCTAATACTCTAAAAATCCTGTAAATGTCTAAAATTCTATTCTCCATAGTCAAGATTGGCTTTCTAAGCACTGCCAGTTTTAAAGGGCCATACTTGTGCATTTGATACCTGAATTGAAACTCTCTAGTCATCAACATCCCTTAAGCCTCTTAAGGAACCTCATTTTGAGTCATGGAGACCCCTCAGTCGAAGAAAGAACACAAAGGTGGCAAGATAGTTAGGACAAATTCTGTGCACATGAACCTTTTTGACACAAAGCCCATGGAAAGGGAGATGTTTCAAAGAGAAGGATGCCCCTCTTTCTGCCAGAACATGCAGAGATGACATCCATAAGTAGAAAAACAATTTGGATTAAATTTGATGGCAAGAAAACCAGAGTTGGGGATTTGGAATTTGATGTAACCAAAACCTCCATCTCAACTACAACAGGAATTCCCATTTCAGGTGAAAATTGGTTTAGGGCCATGGTTTTGTGTTCATCCTCTGTTAAAGGTCTCTTCTGTAGCGCACCTTTTATGCTACTAAGGTTTAATCGCTTTTAAAAGAAGACTATAACACCATTTTGTACATAACTCATAAAAAATTTATTTAACCCACATGCATTTAAAAAATAAACACATTCAACACAGAGTATTCATATGAATTACTTCCATAATCAGCAAGCAATTAGATTTTCATATTAATTCATATACACAGTGGAAAACATGATACATAAGCAGCACAGTCATGCAAAACATGATTAAAGCATAATCAGATACTTATCTTTATCAATGGTAGATTCCACCAACCAAGTGCAGGCCTTCCACGAACCTCCTAGCCTTAGACCACACTGCTCATCAGCTCAGCAGTGGGTCACCTCCGAGCTAGGACTAAGCTCTACCCCAAGACAAGGAATACTGGGCTAGCTGAGGTTAAAGGGAAAACAAAACACAACCACAAGGAAGGAATTCTCTCCCAGGAACCTCCCACGCTCACTGCCCATAGATCCTCATTCCCCACATGCCTGTTCCACCCTAGGAGTATACACCTTCTCTGTCACCTAGACAGTCCTTCGACTGCTAATCTCCCTTTCCTTGGGTTACAGGAACATGTTGGACCAAAAGTCTCCGGGCTCTATGGCAGCTACAAAGTTCCTTCTAGGAGTTCTCTCCCTCCTCTGCGCACTCTCTCACGTGGAGAGAATCGCTCATAGGCCAACAACCTGTTCTACCAACCTCAATCACCTCTCTGACCTAGAGAGTGTTGTACCACTGGCCAATAAGACCCCATGCAGTCTAGCACTACGTGGTCACAACAACCCACGGGGAAAATAGACACAGGCTTTCCAACAGGTTCAACAATGGTAGGTCACTTCTTATTTCCCAATCCGCCAACACATGATAGACTCACGCTCTGGTTGTTAGGGATGCGTGACAAACAATCCATGCAGGGGTCAACGTAGGTTCAAACTATTCAGACAGGGGATGTACTGGCTATCCCAGAACAAACACAGATACACGCCTTTTTGGTTCAGAGGATGCACAAGGGTTTCTCTGTAGGAGTCAGACCAGTTCCCCTTCTGGCAGTCCAAGGGTCAAATCGAGGAGGAGGAGGAGGAGGAGGAGCCTTTTTCACGGATCACCCTAGTCATTTATTCACATGCATCAGGGTTGACACTTGTCACCCATGGAAATGCATGCATTCCATCAGCACGCATCACCCTTCAACGTCCTCCCTTGCCAAAACTTAGGATAAAACACAAAATGCACATGTATTTTTTTGGAATAATATTAAAATATTATTCCCAGGCTTAAGTCCCCTAGGCTTAGCCCCCACGCTCAACACTTAGCCCCTTTCCCACCTTCCAGCCCCTAATTCCTTGCCCACTCTGTGTATTCTTAGTCCCCCTTCACTCATTCATCGTGGTCAGTCTGCACCTGGTGGTGTTTATATTTTATTAAATGTTCTGCATACATACAAGTACAACAACAAGCTCCTGGTCTTCAACACTTAGGCTCCCTGGCGTAACAAACACATAAGTCTCCAGCTTATAAGAACTTGGCTTACCTACCTATAAAACATAATTACAATTCCTTTCAAAACATGGTTTACAATGGGGCTCGGCCTTGGGGACACTACAATCCCCCTCCCCTTATTTTTTCATTGTCCTCAGTGCAACTTACACTGTCTCTACAAGCCTTTCAAAATATTCAAAAAGATGCGGGTACTCTGCCCGCATAACCTCTTCATGCTCCCATGTTGCGTCCTCAGGACCGTACTAGGTCCAGTGGACCTTTACAAGCTCTATAGCTTGATTCCGAAGTTGTTTTCTTTTCCTGTCCAATATGCGCACAGGATGCACTTGCAAGACACCTTCTGGTTCCACCTGAATTACAGTCGAATCGATAATATGATTAGCATCAGGTACATATTTCTTAAGCAATGAAACATGAAACACATTATGTACAGTCATAGATGCAGGTAATGCAAGCATGTATGAAACTGGCCCAATCCTTTCCAATATCTCAAATGGCCCACAAAATCTTGTTGCCAACTTGGCGCAACTTCCTAGCTTCATGGAATTCCTGTTAGTTTTCACTTTCAGGAAAACATGATCACCCACTTTGAATTCTCTGTGGTTTCTGTTACTATCAGCGTAACTTTTCTGCCTGTCCTAGGCATCTTTTAGATTATGTTTAATTCTTATCATTTGGTCTTCCATCTCTTTGAGCAGTTCATAACCAACTACTACTCTGTTAGTTGGATTATCCCAACTCACTGGAGTGTTGCACTTTCTTCCACAAAGCGCTTCGAATGGGCTCATCTTCAATGATGCATGATACCCATTATTGTAGGCGAATTCTACCAAATACAAGTAGTCTTCCCACCTTGATGGTTTATCCATCACATACATTCTCAACATGTCTTCTATTACTCTGTTCACTCTCTCTGTCTGTCCATCAAACTCGGGATGATATGTTGTACTAAAGTTCAGATTCGTTCCGAATCCTTTGAACAATCCTTTCTAGAAATTCGAAGTGAATTTCGGGTCTCTATCAGACACAATTGTCTTAGGAATTCCGTGCAAGTGTGTAACTTCTTTTAAGAAGATATCAGCAACATCTACTGCTCTATGGGTGGTTTTCAGTGGAATAAAATGGGTAGCTTTAATAAGCTTGTCCACCACCACCATGATTGAATCATGTTTCCTTCTTGTTCTAGGTAGTCCAGTGATAAAATCCATTGTTACCACGTCCCATTTCCATTCAGGAATAGGTAAAGGCTGCAGCAACCCTACTCGGTGCTTGTGCTCATCCTTAATCTTTTGGCACTCCATACATATGGCGATGTATTCAGCGATTTCTTTCTTCAAACCCGGCCAAAAATAATGGCTTTTGACTGTTGCCATAGTCTTTTGATATCCAGGATGTCCTGCATAAGTCACGTTATGCATCTCCTTTAGAATTGCGAGCTTCAATTCTCGGACATTAGGTACATACACTCTGTTTTTATATAGAAGTAAACCATTAGTTCCCAAGGTGTAACTTTCCTTGATTTGTGGTCTCTCACGCTGCTGCAGCTTTGCTACAAGATTTTTGTACTGCAAATTAGTACTTGCAGCTTCCAAAATTCTATCTTTCATCTCAGTCTAGTACATGCTAATGGTTGTAGCATGTAATTCGTGCAATTTTCTGCTGAGTGCATCAGCCACCTTATTTTCTTTCGCTTTGATATTCTTGATATCAAAGTCATATTCGCACAGAAACTCCAGCCATCTGATTTTCCTGGCATTTAAGGTCGGCTGATCAAATAAATACTTCAGACCGTTATGGTCTGTTCTCAACTCAAATCTCTTGCCCATGAGGTAATGTCTCCATTTCCTCAAGGCATGGATGATTGTTGCCAGCTCTAAATCGTAAGTGGAATAATTATTCTCATGCTCCTTCAACTTTTGGGACTCATAACAAATTACAAATCCCTCTTGGCTGAGAACTCCTCCCAGCCCCTCCTTACACTCGTCTGTACACACTACATAATCCTTGTTTGGATCTGCAATCTTCAGGATCAGAGCACTGGCTAGAAGCTGCTTCAATCGTTGGAAGCTTCTCTCACATTATTTAGTCCACTGGAACTTCTTCTCCTTCCTTTGCAAGGAAGTGATAGAATGAGCTATCTTTGAGAATCCGGCTATAAACCTCCTATAGTAGCCTGCCAAACCCATAAAAGATCTAACTTCTGCCACATTCCTTGGTGCTGGCCATTCTCGAATGGCCTATACCTTTTCAGGATCCACAACGATCCCTTCTTAAGATATAATGTGTCCCAAGTAATGGATCTGCCTTTGGTAAAATGAGAACATGCTCAGTTTTGCGTACAACTGGTGTTCTCTCAACACCTGTAGCATCATTCTTAGGTGTTGTTCATGTTCTTCCTCTGTCTTTGAATACACCAAGATATCGTCTAGGAAGACTATGACAAACTTGTCCAAAGAATCTCTGAACACTCCATTCATTAAGCACATGAAAACAACAGGTGCATTGGACAGTCCAAACAGAACCACTGTGAATTCATAATGACCGTACCTTGTTCTAAAGGCAGTCTTGCTGATGTCCTCATCCTTTATTCTCACTTGGTGATATCCTAATTGGATATCTATTTTAGAAAATATTTTTGCATCCTTCAATTGATCAAAAAGATCATCAATCCTTGGCAGAGGATACTTGTTCTTGATAATGACCTTATTCAACTGTCGAAAATCAATGCACAGCCTCAACGTCCCATATTTCTTCTTCACGAATAGGACCGGGGCTCCCCACGGTGACACACTGGGGAGAATGTAACCTTTCTTTATTAGCTCTTCGAGCTGCAATTGCAACTCTTTCAGCTCTTGTGTGCTCATTCTATAAGGAGCCTTCGAAACTGGAGCTGCTCCAGGCATCAAATTTATAGAAAAATCGATGTCCCTCTTCGGAGGTAGTCCAGGTACCTCCTGAAATATGTCTTTGAGTTCTTTGAGTACTTTGTGGTCTTCTAGATTCGATACTTCATCTAGGGATGCTTCTTGCACCCGAGCTGCAAATAATTGACAGCCTTTTCGGTAACATCTCTTCAGCTGCATGGCTGAGATTTCCCTCACAGCCACAGCTCTGGGAATTCCTTGGACTGTTACATGATTTCCCTCTTCGTTCAGGCATGTGAAACTCTTGTTACAGTAATCCAGAAGGGATTGGTGTTGGTCCAACCAGTCCATCCAAATTAAGAAATCGTACGAGCCTAAAGGAAAAATGTTCAATTCATCCTTAGTGCTCATTCCTTTCATGTCCACTGAACAAGACTTAACCAATTCAGTGACCTTCCTCCTGGTCCCTATGGCCAACTGCACTAAACAAGACTTCTCATGTTTACTTCTCATTAGATGAAAACTTTCCACCACTCTAGGATCTACATAACTATTGCTGGCCCCTGAATCAATTAAAATAACAAGTGGTTGGTTATTGATCGTACCTTCCACTTCAATCATGTGCGATTGAAATTTTGCTTGCTTATTGTCCATGGCTGTGTAGATCCTCGGCAATCTACTGCCCATATCCTCCACTTTTTTAGCTTGCTGAATAGTATGGACAGTTCTTGCTTTGTCTTTTTTGTGGGGGCAGTCTTTGTACCTATGATTCCCTTTACAACCCCAACACTCCATAGGTGGCAGTCTTGGCACCTGCTCACTCCCTTCAACTTTCCTGGGCTCTCTAAAAGATGACTATCCCCAAGGAATGTTTCTAAAAAAGGAAGGCTTGTTTCCCTTCTGCCTCTATTCCTTCTTAAACTTCCTCTAATCATTCCAAACCTTCTGAAGGATAGGCCTTTCTCCTTGTTGTTCATACAAGCATTTCTTCTTTCTTATGGTCTCTTCCATGGTCTCAGGATCATCATATTGAGTCTTTTCACTCATGGAAGGTGGCAGTCCACTCATTTATCTCTGAATTTTGACAACCTCATCTTTGATGAATGGAACATACTTAAGTAGTTCTAGGAAACTTCGTTCATACTCATCAATAGTCATGCTACCTAGCTTGAGTTTGAAGAAATCCTTCATCTTCCTATCATAGTATCTTTTAGTCAGGTATTTCTTCTCGAAATACCTCTTAAATTCCTTCCAAGTGACCTCTTTCTCTCTGATGTGTTTCACTTGCACAAACTGATCCCACCACATGGATGCTTTTCCTTTCAGTTGGTACATTGCAATTCTTCCTTCTGCATGAGCGGAATAATTCTGCAGTTGGAAGTATTTATTCATGCCAAGAAACCATGTATTGTCATATTCCTCCTTCTTATGTTCTCCATCGAATGTTGGAGGCTTAATCTTGTTCATCTCTCCCTTCAATTCCTCCTTTCAATATTTTCGATGTTTTCTGGTAGGGGATTAGCTTGAACTATTGTGTGTCTTCCTGTCAGAATGTCTTTGGGAGCGACTAAGATGTCGGCTACCACTCCTTGACCTAATTTTTCTCCCATGGGTTCTGCGACTCTCCATCTTACTCGAGTCTCTTCCCTTCTCGATTTTCTTCTCTATCCTTTCCAGGCTCTTCAAAAATTTTAATTTTAATTCACCCTTCCGATCTCTGACTTTCATGAGCTTTCGACTGTCAGCTCGGCGAGCCTTCGCTTCTCTTTGCAATCCTTCAATGATTTTCATTATGTGTCCTTCCTTATCCTTCTCTTTTCCATGCCCATTGGAGTTCTATCCTTCGAATCCCAGGTTAACATCCTTTCCTTCTTATTCCTCTTCTATTTCAGGGGTAATCTGCACCTTTCCCCACTCCATACTAGGCATTGGTTAACTGGAGTCCTGACCTTCGTTGAACTCTGCACATGCACTACGCAAATAAATTCGAAGTTTGTCAAGCCATAAAAACTTCACGAACAATCCACAACATTTATGACTAATACGAACAAGAACAAAAGAGATTTTGATTCCAATGGGTTTTCTGAGCTCTCGTTCGGCTTTGCACTTTTGGGTTTTTTTTCTTTTTTCAAACTTCAGTTTTTGGGACTTTCAAGACTTTTGGGTTATCGGTACCTAGGACTTCATTACGCAGTGACTCCCAACCTCTTGTCACTCCTATCCCCGAAATCTGATACACAGTTTATTATACGTCATCCAATGATCCTCGACGAGCTAGATCTAATGGTCCATATCCTTTCGGGGTTTTGGGCTTCCAAATGACGATGTTCTCTAACTCCTATTATCCCTCCGAGATAGACTCATGGTTCACATGACCTCCCCTTATATGACCACATTCATACGTCCTATCGGGGTTTCGGACTTTCCAATGCCGAAACACATATGTCCTCAGGATTCGTGATTCCCCGAACCCCAATTTCCTGATCGACTCCCAATCTCGCCCACGTGTCCCAACTGATAGATGGCTTAGATCCAATCTTGGGATTTTGAAACTTGTGATTCCCTGATGACAAAGCTCTATGTCAAATGAAAACCCTAGTAGCTGATATACCGATGGGTCGCTCGATCTCCACCATGTGTCCCCACAAACGAACGACTCGGATCATTCCTGGGACTTTTACCAAGAAAATTCCCGACCTCCTATCATTGTGACTCCCAATTTCACGAATGTCGATATCCTGATATTTTGACATGCAAAATTCCGACGGGATCTTTATTATCACCACCTGTCCCTTTGATATGGATGGTCCTGACTAATTTGGGATTTCGCGTATCGCGATTTCCACACTCCTATGCAATATCCAAATTTCTTTAAACCCCGTGCACATTTTTTAGATCTGATGGTCACAAGGGTTTGCCTTCCCTCCTGAACACATCCTAGATCTCCTACACCATCGGTGTGGAGTCCTCTCTCCCTGTGGACTCATACCACACTGGTTGCGGTTTCATAACGCCGCTATACCTCCTAAGCTTTAAAACTCATGAAGTAACTCCTTGAAATTTTGGAGCAAACCAGGGTACGAAATTGGCCTTCTAGACCCAATTTTTCCCTCGCATTCTCGGTCCAAATACCGCTCCACTGGCCCATCTAGGATCAGTGTCGAAACCTTGGCTCTGATACCAAAATGTAGCGCACCTTTTCTACTACTAAGGTTTAATCACTCTTAAAAGAAGACTATAACACCATTTTGTACATAACTCATACAGATGTTATTTAACCCACATGCATTTAAACAATAAACACATTCAACATAGAGTATTCATATGAATTACTGCCATAATCAAAAAGCAATTAGATTTTCATATTAATTCATATACACAGCGGAAAAGATGATACATAAGCAGCACAATCATGCAAAACATGATTAAAGCATAATCAGATACTTATATTTATCAATGGTAGATTCCACCAACCAAGTGCAGGCCTTCCATGAACCTCCCATCCTTAGACCACACTGCTCATCAGCTCAGCAGTGGGTCACCCCCGAGCTGGGACTAAGCTCCACCCCAAGACAAGGAATACTGGGCTAGCTGAGGTTATAGGGAAAACAACACACAACCATAAGGAAGGAATTCTCTCCCAGGAACCTCCCACACTCACTGCCCACACACCCTCATTCCCCACATGCCTGTTCCACCCCAGGAGTATACACCTTCTCTATCACCTGGACAGTCCTTCGGCTGCTAATCTCCCTTACCTTGGGTTACAGGAACAAGCCAAACCAGAAGTCTCCGAGATCTGTGGCAGCTACGGGGTTCCTTCCAGGAGTTCTCTCCTTCCTCTGCACACTTTCTCACTTGGAGAGAATCGCTCACAGGCCAACAACATGTTCTACCAACCTTAATCACCTCTCTCACCTGGAGAAAGCATTGTACCACTAGCCAACAAGACCCCATGCAGTCCAGCACTGCGTGCTCACAACAACCCATGGGGAAAATAGACACGGGCTTTCCAACAGGTTCAACAATGGAAAGTCACTTCTTATTTCACAATCCACCAACATAGGATAGACTCACGCTCTGGTTATCGGGGATGCGTGACAAACAATCCACCCAGGGGTCAACGCAGGTTCGAACTGTTCAAACAGGGGATGTACCAGCTATCCTGGAACAAACACAGATACATGCCTTTTTGGTTCAGAGGATGCACAAGGGGTTCTCTGCAGGAGTCAGACCAGTTCCCCTTCTGGTAGTCCGAGGGTCGAATCGAGGAGGAGGAGGAGGAGGAGCCTTTTGTCAGGGCTCACCCTGGTCGTTTATTCGCATGGGTCAGTTTTGACACTCGTCACCCATGGAACTACATGCGTTCCACCAGCACGCATCGCCCTTGTACGTCCTCCCTTGCCAAAACTTAGGATAAAACACAAAATGCACATGTCTTTTTTTGGAATAATATTAAAATATTATTCCCAGTCTTAAGCACCCTAGGCTTAGCCCCCAGGCTCAACACTTAGCCCCTTTCCCACCTTCCAACCCCTAATTCCTTGCCCACTCTGTGGATGCTGAGTCCCCCTTCACTCATTCATCGTGGTTGGTCTGCACCTATCGGTGTTTATATTTTATTAAATTTTCTGCATACATACAAGTACAACAACAGGCTCCTGGCCTTCAACACTTAGGCTCCCTGGCATAACAAGCACATAAGTCTCCAACTTATAAGAACTTGGCTCACCAGCCTATAAAACATAATTACAATTCCTTTCAAAACATGGTTTACAACGGGGATCGGCCTTGGGGACACTACATCTTCAAACCTGAATATCAAATCAATGAGTTATCTTAGAGTATGTCGAGGAATCAATTGATCGATTAGTTTGATAGAATGTTGAAAATCATACAGAGATATTTTACTTGTGAAGGGAGATTTAACACTTTGTACCATTACCATGTAAGGTTTTTGTTACATTTTACTGGTAAAGTTAAGATGAATTCTCCTTATTACCTATTGAGAAGTATAGGTAAAATTTTAGATAGGGTGCAAGGAAAATCTAAGGATGTATATTCTAGCCTTTTTCACTCTGGATTGATTAGAATGTTAGTCTTTGAAGAGTTGTGAAAGAAAGAGATCTCATGGGAGCATTTTTTAGTTACTTCTCACTTCAATATGGACCCAACACCTACTCCCCAATCACAGATCATAGGTCCTTCATCACTCATGAGTACTAAAGTAGGGATCAACAAGAAGAGAAAGGGAAGATCCCATATTTCAAATATCAACAAGCAAGTCACGTAACCTGAGGAGGAAGTTTTTTTTTCTCCACACAGATATTTCTCATCACCACCTCCACCAGGGTTAGAAGAAGTGCCTTCTTCTACCAAGGTGACATCTAAAAAGGGGAAGAATATCCTCTTTCTCTCTCCTCTTCCAGTAGTTGAAATCAAGGGTAATAGACCTTTCACTAGGTCATCAATTCATAAGGAGGTTTTTCAAGAGCATCCTTTGCCAGAAGGCGTTGCTCTAAAGAAGAAAGAAAAAATCATTAAAGGGCTTATGGGGGAGAAATTTGAAACCCTTACTTAGAGGAAGGGGAGAAAATATAGTTTGCAGTCTACTAGAGACAATCAGGAAACCCCTGTACAAAAGGGAGAGAAAGGTTCTAAAATACCCTTGCAAATGAAAGATAAAAAGTTTGAGAAAAACATTGAGAAGCCTATGGTAAGAAAGGATGAAACCCCAGTGAAGAGAAGGAATAATAAAGGTAGAGTCAACAAGGAACATGATGAGAAAGACAAGACACTTCCCATGTAGGAGGAAGAGGGGTATGGGGAGAAGCCCATTGAGACTGAGCATGCCACTATCTCTCCTAACGGCTAGACCTACAAAAGACTTATCAAGCATCTTAGGGATGCAAGGAGAGAAATAGCTCATATCAAAGAAGAAGACAAGGTCCACTCGGCTCATATGAATGAGCTCATGATTGGCTACAACCATACCCTAGACTTGACAAGGTTCAAAGCGAGAAAGGCTTTGCCTCTTCATAAACAACTGAAGAATCTTTACAGACTAAACAGAGGCTTTCAGGCTCAAAATAGGAAGATAAAGGCAGAGCTGAGACACTTGCAAGATGAGGCATCTCAAAGAAATTTATAGTTGTTGGTAGAATATGCCATTGAAAATGATAAACTAGCAACTAAGGAAAGCTAAGCTACACCGAAGAGGCTTGCCAGTGCTAGGAAGAAGAAATCTGCAGAGCCAATTGAAGAGACTCTTTCTACTAGAAAGAGTGTGAGGCTAAGTGTTAAGATGAAAAAATAGTTGGTAAGGGGTAAGCTCAATTTTTGGGAATTTTTCCTTTTTGGGAGGGTTAACTGATATGCAGATACTATGTTTTCCATCTATACAGGCTCCTAGGCATTTAGCTATATGGATTTTGAGTTTTTCGTAAAGTGCTAGCTTCACTCAGTAGTAAATGGCATTATCTATGGTATAGTCAAGGCATCTATCATAATTGGAAGGACACAAAATGCTCTGCACATGTCCTAGATTCAAAGATGTTGCGTTTTGGAAATGATACCCAAAGATGTATGCAAACACAACATAAGTAGCGCTACGTATAGGCACTGCGCAATATATTACATAGAACAGAAGCTGGACACAGTGGCGCTACGTAAATCACTGCGTAATATTACACAGAGGGTAGAATTGGTACATGGGTGCAACACAATGGCACTACCTATAGGCACTGCATAATATTTTTTAGGGAGCCAGTCTGCACACATACACAACACATAGGTGCTACCTTATCTCATTGTTACATTTTAGGGTGCACTACCCAGAGTTGATACACAAGGAAGTTTACCATCAAACACCAGGGATCTAGGAAGACTAGGCCAACAGCTTTGTACAAGTTAACGATGGAGAAAGTGACAGAAGTCAGAGTTGGCATTCTGAGGAAAACTACAGGCTCCAAAGGGACACATGGAAAAATAGGTGCTGAGAAGCAAAATAGGATCAAAGTAGTTAGAAGCATGATTAGATTAGTCACCAACATTTTCCTGTTTTATAGCTTAGGAATTTATCTGAGTTGTTAGAACAAATAAATGTCTAGAGATTTTCAAGGGAATAAGGCCAGCTCGTACCTCCAACGATTGATTCCCTTTCTTGTTATAAATAGATATATCTATTTCTTTAGTGGGTTTGAATGGTTGAGAAAGACTCCCTAAACTGTAATATTTTTTGGAGTCATTGTGATCTAGCTGTGTATTGGACTTAAGACTTTTTGACTAATAGAAATCAACTTCTATTTTAGCCTATTTGCTTCTAATACTAAATGTTCATGTTTTGGATGCTTCACATAAATAACTATGGTAATGTTATGGAGGATGTTTGATCATTGTATTATCATGGTGTTTACTTAGCTTCTTAGTTCCTAATTTCAAGAAGATCTTGTCTTAAGAAACTTTCTTCCTTAGGCTCTTGTAGATCTGATGTTTGCAGTAGCCATTACACCTATCTCATTCAAGTCTTCCCTCTATCCCATTTACTCTGACACTATTGGTTGAAGTTAGTCAAAACCTTATTTGTTGTTACATGTTAGCCCTATTTCTGAGTTAGGATATTATCATTTCAAGTATTTTCCATCTAACCCTTTAAAAAAAACACTCATACATTCACATATAACCTGATGGGTATTGGGATTACCTTCTATGAAATTAGAAGGTAACTCCTAGTGCTAACAGATCTAACTATGAATGTTGGATTTTTTTACTAGCTCGAGTTCTTTCTATGGATTTATCTTTAGTTCCTAGCTATGTTATCATGTAGCAATTCCACAAGAGGATGTATGAATGACCTCCTTCGACTAGGACCAATTGGTTCCTAGCATGGAAACAATTTTCTTATGTTGAACATGCTTACCAACACTCTATCAATGAAACAACTTCACTTGGATGACCTCTTTAGTGTGCAATCATAGAACCTTGTATAATTGTCTCAAAAATCAATTTTATTTTTTTTTCTCAGAAATCAAATTTTATTTTTTTTTGTTCAAAAATGGAATTATTGTCGTCTCAATTGAGACGACCCCATAAAAAATCTTGCGATGAACTTGCTACACAAATCACAAAAATTGTATAGTAAGTTCATCGTAATATACCCTGTTTTCGTCTCAATTGTGACGACCCTACGACGAACTTGCTATACCAATCACAAAAATTGTTTAGCAAGTTCGTCGCAATATACCTTGTGTTCGTCGTGCTTGTGACGAACCCTTAGAAAGTTGATTCGTCATAAAAAAAATTATGTTTCTCGATCTTGTGACAATCTTCCTATTGTGGGGTTTGCGACTATCTCCCTTTATTATCTCTCTTGTGATGATATCTTTACATTGTCTCATTTGCGACGATTTTCATCACTAGTCACGCTTGCGACGATTTCCCTACCTTGTCTCACTTTTGACGATTTCCCTACTTACTCGTTCTCGCAACGGGCCCAAATTTTCTAGTGAATGATTCAAAATCAAACGTCACAATGATTCAAATTCACACCAGTTGGAAGACTATATAGACAAGAAGGAATGGTTAGAAGAGATGTAGTTGAATTTGTTGAAGTATATATATTTATATATAATGGATTGAATGAAGATTCATTCCATCAGGTTGGTGCCTGTTTACAGGTTGGGTCTTGTATGCGGATTGGATTCCTCACATTGCATCTAAGATCAACAAGCTGAGACATGTTATGAGGATTGGATTCCTCATTTCTTAATTGGATCTAAGAACTACAAGCTGGGTCTTGTAACAAAGAGCCGGGTCTCTCATAATTGTATGGAGATGATATTCAAAGATTGATCTTATGTATTCATTCAAGTTATTTAATAAATAAAANTATATATATATATATATATATATATATATTGATCGAGAAAATGAATTAAATATTTGTTGTTCAGTTAATTTGTGAAAAGTGGAAAATTGTCCAAAGTTTTGTGACTGTGATTTACCCCCCCCTCCCCCCCGCTCAGTGTCAAGTACCCATTTCAACATGAATCATCTTGCAAGGCCATTTTAGTGGAGGGGTATCAAACCTAATGAGTCCATTTTGAGGAAATCACCTCAATCAGAGCTAGTATGAAAAGGTTACGCCTCATACAAGTTGACCTACCATGTCGACCAAAATGGTACTAGAGGATGCGACATCAATTCTCATTATTCACACATATGGGGCTAGCCACTTATGTAATTTCAAGAATATTCTAGAAGTTCCAAAATCCGGGTTGAGGAAGTAAAAATCCTATCCCTAGATAGCTATCATAACATGCCACTAGGAGGAGAAGGGGTTCTATTACTTTTAATTGTATCATGCTCCATAGCTGAGAAAAACGTCTGAGTGGTATTTTTTTAGCATAACAAAGGAGGGGGAGATTTTCTATCATCCATACAAGCCATATGTCAAAGCTAACTCTACCAATAATGCTTGTTTCTTTGTACTTGCATGATTTCCATATCATAGGAAAGAGAGCATAACAACCTCAACATCTAGTTGATTTTTCTCCACTATTGGGATTCCTAAGTCATATTTTGTGTTTATTTATGGATGGTGTGATTGTGGTTTACTATTCTCTATTTTCTGCATTTTATCTATTTCATGCATAACCAGAAAATCAATAACTAATTATTATGGAATCTAAAGTTATTTAATCTTCATTGTTTAGATTTCAGTTTTATTTATCAGATCTTTTGTGATGAACTCTTCTAGTGGAATATCCACAAATATAAGTGTGTCAAATGCTTTATATATAGAATCTGTTAGCTCATAAATACTAGCCTAGAGTAAAATATTTGATCATGATCTTCTTTACAATGGGATAAAAAATCAAATAAACTTCTTTGAAAAACAAAAAAGAGATTTTTCATTGTATGTTTGTTGTCCAAGTTTAGGAAAATATGCATTTATATACTAATCATACATCACTATGAAAAAGTAAACGCACTAACTAGGGTTCTCTCTAAGAGAATGGAGGAATTTTATCGTATTTTCGGCTTCATGTTTCCTTTCATATTTCAACCCCTTTTCACGTGATACGCACACATACATGGGAGATTTCATTTAAATATCACTTCTTTTGAGTTATGCTTTACTTTCATTAGTTGAAAGTTAAAAATATTACTTGATCGTCATGGTGAAGTTTTGCAGATTGATCCAACGACTGACACCACATTCCAAACATGGAAAGGATTTTTGGTTAATGAGGGAATCTGTGTCCAAGAAATCAAACATCCCATAACTCAAAGATATGATCATTGATTTACTTACACTTCATGATGAAAATTGTGAAGGTTTTAGAGGTTTAGATGCATCTGAAGATATCAAACAATTCATAATCATTTGATTTTATCATTATAATATGTTTTATCATAATAATTTGATTCGATCGTTATAATATGTTTTGGGGTTTATCTTTCTTAGAGGTTAACGATGTTGAGGATGGCTGAAAGATCGGTGGTTGAAAGAGATTGGATATGATATTTCAAGTTTATGTTTGTATATGACTTACCTTGACTTATCTTGTAAATATCTCTATAATTTTTTTCTTTTACATTTATAAATTTCTCCAAGTGGCCACATTAGTTGGCGCCATGGATGTTTCCCCGTAGGGGTTTTACCACGTGAATACATGAGTGTGTTGATATTTGATCTAGTTTTGTGAATGGTTTACATCATGTGTTGATATTTGATCTAGTTTTGTGAATGGTTACTGAAGATATTCATCATTTGTTGGAATACCAGTGTTGTCAAGCATGGTATCAAAGTGAATTTTAAGACTGACTCTGTTGTAGATTGAGATCATGAAGTCGTGTTACCACAATTTATGTCATTTATGTACATTTATGGGATGAGAGGACTATTCAATTACATCTTCAACACTCATTTCAACCACGAATTTTTTTATTTCACTTGAAAAAAATTCTATTTTCCCAAGTTACGACCATTTCATCTAGATCTGAGGATATATATCTTGAATACACCCTTTAGAAATTTTGTTGAGATGTATTTCAGTTTTTAATTTCAGTTTTATGTTTTTTATTTCCACGTTACTACTATTTTTAATCTTAATGTGCTATTTTCCATATACCCTATGTTATATCAACAAATCATAAACATATTGGAAAGTGTTTTCATGTCTATGTATTCTCTTTGTCATCTTCTCTATGTAATCTCAGTAAATTAGAAATAGAAGGAAAACTTGCATTCTTTGGGTAAGATATGTAAGAGCTAATCCTTCTTTCCGTCGATAAGTGGAATTTTTTTCTTGTGTGAAAATATTTTTTATGATCATGCTCTCGAAGGCCATTTTCCATGAAGAAAACAACAACACCCCCAATCCTCTGTATAAACAATACAATATTTTTTGCACTAGCTCACTTGGATAAAAGTTGTTTTATTAAATAAGAGGTCTTGAGTTCAAGTCTTTTTTTAAAAAGAAAAAATGAAAGTTCATGTATCCATTGTAAAGTATATTTCACTTAAACTATAAAATTTAATCAATATAAGTAGCTTAATTATTTTATTTTAAAGTTATTTATTTTGCATGCAACTTTCTTTTATAAATTAACTACATTGTAAAAGTGATCCCCTCTTAATCTATAAAAGTGGGTCACTTC
>ML782549.1:96787-132735 GCA_009831015.1 Picea engelmannii | reverse complement strand
CCTATCATGATGAGGATCCAACTAACTGGGATTAAACACAATCAAGAATGATATGTTACGAATTATAAATAATTCATACATTTAGATGATGAATAAAGTTGTAATCCAATTAAACCTGTTAACAAAAAATTGTGCTCAATTTTAATAACACTATGAATGTATTTAATAAAGGAAGCAAGTGATAATATATGCCCAGGAGAAAAATGAAAAACCAATTCACATATAATGAATCTCTTAGAATATAGATAAATAGTAAAGCATTAAGAAAAATATCAAACACATGAACCACAATCACAAGTCTCCAAAATGCCTCTTGTTCTTTATTCAAACAAAAGTAGTAGTACCATCTGAATTGCAAAAGTAGAAAAGTTCTTTAATCTTTACATTCATGTATTTTATATAATACAAAGAGAAGATTTTTGTATTTCTATAAGTATAAAACGATGAGAGGACTCAAAAAATGCTTTAGTTCTCTTTCTCGATTGGGATATTAAAATAATTACAAAGATATGATTCTACTAAAAAAATTTGGTTACAACATAATAATCAAGTGGGCCTTGACAATTGTATATTTTCTATGAATATTTTCCATATATTGAAGTCCTAGAGTATAATATTCACTCATCGTAGTTGTTTCCTTTCAAAATTCATTTCAATGTTGCAGATGGGAGTAATAATTTATTCACAATGTGTTCCAAGGAATCTCCAATTGACGAAATTAACCTGGTGGATCGTATTAAACTTCTCTCCATAATTTCTTCATTAACTTCGTTGATGACTTCAATGGAATTCATGTTGAGGTTTCTCTTGCTTTCCACATGTTCTACCATTGTTTGAGTGGATGATGCCTTCTATAAATCTATTAGGGGATCCTTTCCAAAAATATTTAGTAGGTTATTCAATGACTTCCACAATTCTTTACTTGCTGCACTGACCTGCTCCTAGGTGTTATTAATATCTTTGATTCTCATCATCCCTGAATCCAAGAGTCAGAGATATTTGATTCTTTTCTTATTTGAATACACAGGTAGAGTTTCTAAGGAGTTCTAATGAATATACTTCCATTTAGCAATTCTACTATAGGACTCTTGGGACTTTTGGTAGTTTTATTTCACATCCATCACTTGTAGACTGAACTTCATTTGATTAAATTTGGTTTTTTTGTATTTTGTTGAGTGCACAGAAGAATTTTTTCTATGAGTCCACGAGTCCTTCATTCATATTGATGGCTTCTCCTTTTATAATTTCTAGAGAAAATGTCTGACTTTGGCTCTCTTCTACAGTTTTCCTTAAGAGTTTATTATCCTACTACAGTCTTCATTTTTTATTCAATGTTTTCATTGTAATAACTTATATCATACTCCTCACCTTTGAGTTTTGTGACTTTTTGGGAACGTGCATATTTGAGGTTTTTGATCTCAAATCTAGATGTGCCTTATGGTTGAGGGACGTTGTTTCATTGAATTATTCTTTTAACTCCCTTTTTTGGATCTGAAGCTACATTTTTATATCATCTATGTGGATTTGTTTCATTCCTATGATGTCTTTTCTAAACTAATTTTCCAAGGATTCCTTGATAGTATCTAGGGATGTTTCTAACTAAATAAATATGGATTTTGATGTATCAAGATATTCTTCAACTTCATGAACTGACATACTATTTACACCGGTAAAGGAACTAAGTGTTGAAGCTACTTTTATTGCATTGTGTTTAAGATCTGGTCCTGCCTTCCACTTGATACTTCTTTAAGGAGTCTCATGAATTATGTTAGCCTTCTCTCTTTCTCTCATAGGTGTTCCTTTCTTAATGGGTCTCATCTTATGGCTATAGTAGTAGTCACAAACAACAACAACTACAACTTAAAAACCTAGTTGTGCAGATGTGACCGATAAACTTCCTAGAATGGATGCCAATGGAGTACATTATTCTATTGGGGTGTTGAATAGGTTACTGTTAGGGTCTGTTGTCACAATCATCTTCTCATATGTTGGTATGTTCTCTTGATATTTGGAAGAATTAATTCTTTCTTCATCTTCCTTCTTTTTTCTCACTTCTTCCTATGCGATCAATGTTCCTCGCTCCACACTTGCTACTTTTTTCTTCTCTGGCTCTGCACTCATTGATTTATCCCCACTATTTATTTCTGAGGAAATCTCCTTAGCATTGGTTTTTTCTAACTTGGACAATCCTTTGGCCTCTTTCTTCTTTCTCTGTTGGTACCTTTCCTCGTCCTCATTAACTTTTCTTGTGAGTTCTTTGTCCATTCCTTTTTTTTCCTATTCTTTGGTCTCCATTATTTATTTATCTTTTGGGAGTAGGGATTTAAATTGTTCTATATTGAAGGTTATATTATGATCTTCTTTTTTCCTTAATTGTTCTCAAACTTTTTAAGTGCTGAGTATTTCTACTACCTCTTCAAACATACAACTACCCAAAAAATATCCTCTGTAAACATGGATTCATGCACAATTTGTGGTGTCAATTTAACGACCCTCATATGTTCATATACTACATTTTGGGTGTCATGCGTTGTTGGTTCCACAAAAGAGACATAATTATTTTAGGATTCCATCCTCCATTGCGGCCTTTTTCTTATTCTGCATAGAAAACAGGCCTATGTGAAGAGGAAAAATGGGCCAATACATTTTTGTTTTCTATGATAAATAAGCAGTAGCTCCCCTTTTATTGTATGAGAATCTATCTCTCTCGCTAATAGTTTATCGGGTACATATTTGGGTAACATATCATAGATGATTTTAGGGGCTTGATTTTGCAAATGGGCTAAGTTTCACTAATTTCCATTTTTTCTAAAAACGATTCACAAAAATTCCATAGAATAAAATAATTTTACCTTAAAAATCACCCAAAAATTATAGAAACTATATAACATTCTTAGAAATTTCAATATTTTTACAAAACTATCACCAAACATTTTACATTTTTCATATTAAGAACTAGTAAGATTATCCCATGTTTCTACATTTTAATATAAATTTCCATCCTTAAAATCATCCTTGTAAGAGATGTGGTTGTCCTGCAGCCCCAAATATTCTAACATAAGTACAATACTTCTTCATGTACCATCTCTCGATTCCTTTTAGGTATTTGATATCTCTTGGGGAAATCCTATGTGATAAAGAACCAAATATGGGTTTGTGTAAGGGAGGGAGAAAACAGTCACAAATATCATAAAAATTCCCTTTTGAGTTAGCCTCCCATATTTTCGAATAATACACATGGACATGGATTTGATCTGAGGTCCAAGCCCAATTAAAGGAAAGAAAATAGTTGGTTGTACAAATCTTGTCTATAATATAGGATGACATGTAAACAGAAGGATTTTTCATACCTTTAGGTTCCGAAACTCGATTTGCAATGTTGAACGATAGGATGTTATCCGAATTGAAATATTTGTCATTTTTAACCACTGTATAGGCCATAGGAAACCATTCCATCCTGAAATGGTTGTTGGTTTATTTACCATAGAGTCTAAAACTCATAGAATTCAGAATTCTATAAGGGTTTTTAAAATACCATGTTGGGACATTTTTTTCTCCTTCTTTTGTTGGTCATTCCTCATCGATGAACCAATCCTCCATTATGGTTTCAAAATTGTTTTGATCAATACAAAACTTGTACAATAATGATTATTTCAATGCAATAGTGGGTTTGGGTTATTATATCGAACTTTGATTTGTTTTTTCTTGAGTGAGGAAATTGGAGGCCTAAAGCATTGACTATCAATCCTGTGTCTTTTTGTAAATGTGAAAATCACTGCCTCGCAACATCATTGTAAGGAAAGAGTTTTGGGTGAGAAATTATTGCATGGATGTTGATTTTGAGGATATTTATGTATTATTCACTTTCTATACCATCAGGTCAGAATATTTCAATCTGAAACATGTAAAAAGTTTCACAATAGCTGAGGAAATGATCCAACTCATCATGGTTGTTTATATCAAATATATTGAAAGAATCTCGAACTATAGTAGGAACACGGTGGGAAATTCCTCCACCCCTCCTAATCATAACTAGGGTCCATGCCCTACAATGGAGGATACACGGTGGGAAATGCCTCCACCCCTCCTAACAGAACTAGGGTCCACACCCTATAGTGGAATATACAATGGAATTGTGTTGCTGGAGGTTTTGTCATCGTTTATTCGGTTTTGGGCAGTGTCGTTACCTGAAATCATGCACTGATCCACATATCATAACAATGCATCCAACCCAATATAAATTCCAAATAAAATATTCATACCATAATGTTTCTTGGTTAGTGGTCCTGATATGCACTTTCATCATCATTATCCCTTATCTATTTCATAGCCCATAACCTATAGATTAGTTTGTAACACAAACTCATACATTTCTATGCATTATCATCATGTAATTTCATACTATCATCATTTCAATTTGGTATCCCTGTACCAATAAATTAACATCAAAGTTTTCCAATTAGAAATAGATCTCATAATATCCCATAATTCAATTTTGACACCCATTCGCAAGATTATCATTTACCCAAACTAGATTGCATCATATCCAACATCATCCTAATAGCATATAAACATTCATTTATTTCACATTCTCACAATGTGTCGCAGCATATACATCATCATCAATAACATTTAAACATTCGTAAAGTTTACATTCACATAATAGATCGCATTACATACATCATCATTAAATAACATTTAAACATTCATAAAATTTACATGCATGTAGTAGATCGCATCATATACATCATCATCAATAACATTTAAACATTCAAAAAAGTTCATAAATTTTAAAGTTTAAGAGTATCACTTAATAGTTTCACTGTGACTAGATTATAAAGTATATAGGCCTCAGGTGATCCTATCTGTCTAAGTCAAAAGGTGGTGTTACATACACCCCACCTTCGAGAAACATGTTCTCGAGGTGGTCAAAATAGTGAGGGATAGTCTCACCGTAGTGTCTTAGCATCTTCCCAAGTAGCAGATCCTGGACTATACTTGTCCCACTGGACCTTAACTTGGTCTACTAGATGGTTCCTAAGCTGTCGGACTCTACGGTCCAATATGCGTAACGGTTCTACTGTGAGGGTTCCCACGTCCGATACCTGCAATTCCTTCCAATTTAGTTTATGTGATTCATCAGCAACATAATGACGTAAAACAAATACATGAAATACATTATGAGTTTTATGCAAGTGGGGTGGCAGTACAAGACGATAGGCAATGGGTCCAATTTTCTCTTGGATCCTGAATGGTCCTATAAATCGAGGTGAAAACTTTGTCCCCTTCTCTAACTGTATGGTACTCTTATTAGGTATGATACGAATGAAAACTTGGTCTCCCACTTCATAACTTCGGTCGGTCCTGTGTGCATCTGCATAGCTTTTCTGCCTATCTTACACTTCCTTTAATCTCTGCCTAATCTGAATCACCTGTTCCTCCATTTCTTGAATCAATTCTGGCCCAACCGTTACTCAGTATTCTAGCCTATCCCAACTCAATAACGTTCTGCATGGCCTCCCATACAAAGCTTCGTAGGGTGGCATTCCGATGGAACTATGATAACTGTTATTGTAGGCAAACTCTACCAAAGGTAGGTACTTCTCCCACTGGGTTTGATTATCCATTACATAAATCCTAAGCATGTCTTCCATGACTTGATTTACTCTCTCAGTCTACCCATATGTTTTAGGATGATAAGTTGTGCTTAAGTTCAGCTGAGTCCCCAACACTGACTGTAAAATTGTCCAAAACCTAGAAGTGAATCTCGAGTCCCTATCTGAAATGATCTTTTTAGGTATCCTGTGCAAACAGATAACTTCGCTTACAAACACATGTGCCACATCAGTGACATCGTAAGTGTCTCTAACCGAAATGAAACGAGCACTCTTGGTTAACTTATCCACTATCACAAGAATGGCATTGTGTCTATGGGATGTGAGCAGTAACCCTACAACAAAATCCATAGAGATGATTTCCCATTTGGACATAGGAACATCATGTGGTTGTAGGAGGCCTACTGGGTGATGGTGGTCGGTTTTCACCTATTGACACTCTAGGCACTTGGAGACGAAATGGACTACATCGCACTTCATGCCTACCCAAAAGAAGAGCTTCCTCATATCTGCGTACATCTTCTTCACTCCCAGATGTGCACAATAAAGTGATCTATGGGCTTCCTTCAGTATGATGCTTTGAATATCCCCATTCTCAGGGATGTACATCCTTCCTCGATATCTTAACAGTTCATCTGTTTCCAGGCTATATCCTTCATACTTTGGAACTAACTACCTCCCACTCTAGAGGTTTGAAGTAACCTTTAAATACCAACTGTCTCCTTGGAGTTGTTCCAACACATGTTCCCTCAGATTGATCTTTAAGGTTACCAAGGAGAAGATACATGGTCTCCTACTCAAGGCATCTGCGACCACATTTTCCTTTCCCTTGATGTACGATATACCAAAATCATACTCACTCATAAACTCACTCCATCGCCTTTTCCTGGCATTCATATCTCTTTGAGTGAAGAGGTGTTTTAAACTTTGATGGTTTGTTTTGAGATCAAAGTTTCCCCCAACAAGATAGTGCCTCCAAAGTTTCAGAGCTAGCATTATGGTTGCCAACTCTAAATCATGAGTCATGTATAATTCTTTGTGCTTCTTCAACTTCCTCGACACATAAGCTATCACTCCTCCATCCTGCATTAGCACAGCCCCCAACTCTTGCTTCGAGGCATCCGTGCAGACTGTGAAGTCCTTTTCCATATCCGACACTCGTAGAATTGGCGCACTAGTTAGTAACCTTTTAAGCTCAATGAACGCCCTATCACAATCTTCTGTCCATTCATACCTGACCCCCTTGCGTTGCAAAGTGGTGATGGGTTTCACTGTTTTTGAGAATCCTTCTACAAATCTCCTGTAATAACCCGCTAGCCCCATGAAGCTTCTCACCTCGTGGGCATTTTTCAGCACTGGCCACTCCATAATGGCCTTTACCTTTTCTGGGTCCACATATATTCCTTCGTCGGAAATGATATGACCTAAATAGTGGATCTCTTTCTGAAAGAAGGAACACTTCGACAGTTTCCCATACAATTTCTTCTCTCTAAGGCAGGACAACACTATTAGCAAGTGTTCCTCGTGTTCTCTTTCATTCTTGGAATAGATGAGGATGTCATCTAAAAAGACTTGTACAAAACGGTCTAAGTACTTCCGAAATACGCCGTTCATGAGGCTCATGAATACTGCTGGTGCATTGGTCAATCCGAAAGGTACTACAACAAATTCGTAATGTCCAAACCGAGTTCAGAAGGCATTTTTTGGGATATCACCTTCCTTAATCCTTAACTGATGATACCCTGATCGCAAATCGATCTTTGAGAATACTCTTGCTCCTTTCATCTAGTCGAAGAGGTCATCTATTCGCGACATCGGGTACCTACTTTTCACTATAGTACGGTTCAAGTCCCTGTAGTCTATACACATTCGTAAGGATCCATCCTTCTTCTTTACAAAAATTACCGGTGCACCCCAAGGTGAGACACTGGACCTTATTATTCCTAAGTCCAGTAACTCTTTCAACTGCATTTGCAATTCACAAAGTTCCGGCGCTGTCATCCGATACGGAGTTTTGGAAATTGGTTTTGCACTAGGTTTTAGCTCAATTGTAAAATCAAGCTCCCTCTCAGGAGGTAACCCTGGTAACTCGTTTGGGAAAACATCTTGAAGTTCTGACAATACCGGATATTGATCCAATGAGGGTCCCTTCCTTTCATTCACTACTTCCACTACATAAATTTGACACCCTTGCCTCATGCATCTCTTAACCTTCATAGTGGATATAAATCGTAGAGACACTTTTCTCTGTACACCCTGGATCTCTATTGGTCTTCCTTCATCATCGACACAAAGAACCCTCTTTGCGAAGCAATCTACTAAAGCTCGATGAGCTACTAACCAATCCATTCCAATGATTAGGTCATATGCCCTGAGAGAAATGACGTATACTTTCAACCTGGTAGTACACACTCACAGGTCTACTATACAATTATCGACACTAGGTCCTACTGCTTGTTTTTCCCCTGAAGACATCTAGACTTGTTTAAAGTCATCATGCTCGTAGGCTGCCAACCCACTCTTTTCTAATGTAGATGGTGAAATGAAACTATCTATCGCACTAGAATCAAACAAAATCTTAACATTGATATGATTTAGCATACCTGATGACTCCACCACCGTGGATTGATGTTCGTCCTGGCGGTTATTAACTGCTGCGTAAATATGGTGGTTGCTACTTTCTCTCCCCATCGACACCTTTCCTTCTCTATGCACGAACCCTGATTGTAAATATGGGCAGTCATGCTGGTAATGGAGTCCCCCGCACCCCCAACAGGTAACACCATATTGAACTTGTGCATTGTTATGTGTCTGTCTTTAAAATGAGTTCCTTCCCCTGGAACCCCTGCCCCTAATAGTTGTTCCCTGAGATGGTCGTGGTCCTGTCTATACTTTTGGCGATGATCAAGATGTTGCACTTGTTGCCATTGAAATCCCTGCAGCTACTATCCTTGGCACAAATCTGTTACCATATGGTCGTGGCCTTGAGCCCCCTCCCCTAAGAAATGTCCTCGAGGCCTTTCCTACGAATCCTGGGCGATGCAGAAATGTCGGTCTTGCACCCCCAGTCAAGTTCATATGTTATTCCACGTAACATGCATTTTCCACCGCTTCTGCTACTAAATATGGTTTCCACATCCGTACCATAGCTCTTATCCTAGGGTTCAATCCATAGATGAAGCGCTCTTCCTATTGTTGGTCATTATCCATATACGACACATATTTGACCAGTTCCATAAACCTGATCTCATATTCTTCTACATTTTTTTTCCCCTGTACTAAGGCAAGAAATGCCCCAACCTATTGTTCCTTGTAGTATGCTGGTAGATATTTCCTCCTGAACCTCTCCTCGAAAAGTTCCCAAGATACTGTGTCTAGGGTAAGGTGCAGTTGTCTTTCTAGGTTACCCCACCAGTTCAGGGTGTTGTCCCTTAACTGAAAAATTGCGATCTTAGCCTTTGAGTTGGACACATAATCCCTTAAGGCAAATCACCTGGTCATGCCTTCCAACCATGCTTCCACGTGTTCGCTGGTGCAACCTATGGAAAACTCCAAAAGTTTGATCTTCTGCAACTCTCACGTGATGTCTTCAGGTGGAGGTCCTCCCCTTGAATCCCTTCACGCTTCTGGATTACCTGTTCCAAATGGTGGGGGTTCCACTTCAGTCCCTGTTGGTTGTCGCCCCTTTAAAGTCTCGTTGATGTCTTCCAACGAGCACATTATGAGGGCGATTTCGGGCGATGGTGGTGGTGGCGCTGGCGGTGTTGGCGGTGCTTGTGATGATGCTCCCCTGCCTCGGTTCCCTCGAGTCCTGACCATCCTGTATGCTTTGACCTGCATCAACCAGAGTTGTCAGGGTGAGTTCCAGGATGTTTCAAATTGGTGCTACTTAAACTAGAAATAGGGTTAGGTGTAAGTTTTCTTTACTTGTCTATAAACAAACGTTACTCCATTAGGGGATTGGCTAGGTTAGGGTTAGGTTTAAGCATCTAAGCTTCGTTTCTTTGGCCCTAAGAAAATAAATATTGGTTCCTTTGCCCTGTAGCTACGCTAGCTTTGCGCCTTACTTGCCACTTCCTAGGCTTACTCTCCTAGTGCATATGCCGCCTCCTTCCCACTTGTCCTAGTCTGAGCCCTTTTAATTTACGCTTACAACTTGATTAAAAATGAATCCCGACCTTATGTTTATTAATTTACGTCGATATGCGTACACCCTCACTATGTACCTTTCGGCGTTAGTGTTCTTCTTAAGACGTCGCGTTGAGCACATACGTCCCTTTGTGGGCTCCTCCATTTATGTTTTTGGCGCTTGATAGCTTGGCATGTGACCTGTATGGCTCTAAAAGGTGCTTGATAGCTTGGCATGTGGTCTTGGGTATGAAAATTAAAATATTTAAATGTGAAATTATTTGTAAAAGAAACAATGCATGGTGCGTTGGTAGGGCGGCCATTGTCAAAGCTTTGCATGGTGGGGAGGTTTGGGGTTCAAATCCCATGAACTCCATTTAAATTTATACTTAGCCCTATATTACTAATATTTTATTAAACTAATTAACTTTGTTAACTTAACTAATATTTTATTTGAATCTTTGATTTTTTTTTTTTAAACATTATTATATCACGATTTAAAATTTTATATATATATTAAACTTTAACACTAATTAAAAAAATATATACATAAAGAAAATTTTATAAATAATTACAATATAATATTTATGACTGAATTTATAATTAAACTAATTTTTAAATAAAATAAAATAATAAAAAAAAACATGTATTGGCAACATGGGGATCGCATGCTGCCCACTTGCCCCAAGACTCCCAAGTCGACAACATGGGGCTTGCATGCGTCCCACATGCCCTTCGCTCAGCAATGGTTCAGCATTGAGACCAGCTACCTATATTCGTTTATTGTGGTGAATTTTTGAAAATAATGGCCACGCTCTCTGAATTAGGTTGGGTGTCAACGATTCCTGAGCTAGAATTAACGCAAATTCATTTGAACATAGAACTAATTGGTTTTATCGAGAGAGAAGGAGGATGGGAGTGGAGAAGGAGATTTTAAGGCCCGACAATGGCCCGAAGCCGCGTCCTGGGCAGAGCGTGACCGTCCATTGCACAGGCTATGGTAAGAATGAGGATCTGTCTCTGAAATTTTGGAGCACAAAAGATCTAGGACATAAGCCTTTCACATTCACGATAGGGCAGGGGAAAGTTATCAAAGGTTGGGATGAGGGCGTTTTGGACATGCAATTGGGAGAGGTTTCTAGACTTCGGGTAACCTCTATATTCATATTGTACTGCTTTCTCAATTTTATATGTGTGCAAGTTGAATCTTCGTTTCAAATAGTAAATTGATCAATATAGTCCCTGATGTACTTTACTGTTGATCCCAAGAGAGCAACGAGTTGCTGCTATTGGATTGAATTTTATTTTTTTTCTAATGATATATGCTCTGAGTATGTTAAAACTTCAGAACAAAATTGGTCCTTAATTGGGAGCTAGATTCAGAGGTTATCCATTTTAACCTAAACAAAAGGATTTGTACTACCTATTATCAGTCTACGATCCCCGGCGAAAAAAATTTCAAAGAATATGAACACTACGCAATTAAATCATCATCATATGAAAAAATCATTGTCATCTCCTATCCTGCATCTGGCAGTATCGGTTGGGTTCTAAGGCATGAATAAGGTGCACTGTCTACTACTGTATAGTCTGATGCTTAATATGAACCTACATAAACTTACCCTTTACAGGTGCTTGGTTTTGTTAATTGGGGGTTATCCTCAGTTATTTTTTTTTTTAGTTTCTTGAGTATCATTGTCTTGCATTATTCCAATTTTGCTTGTATTTTCTATTGTTACAGTTTTATCTTGAGCAAGGCTCCAAATTTGCGTGACAAATCTACCAAGCTATTACAATAGGTGCATCTCTTCTTCCAACTACATTCTGTTGAGGCCACTTATTTCACTTGCCTGTTGCACTACATCCATGGATATAAAAAGTTGTTTCAAACCTTCTACGACCTCCCATAACCTATCCCTTTTTTCTGTCTGTTGTTAGATCATTTTTCTCACTTTCTTTTCCAGGAATTACTTGTTCTACTGTATTCTTTTCCATGATCTAGTGCCCGATCTGTTGAAAGCTAGCGCTTTTTTTTTTTGAGTTTGATGACGGTCATGGCTTGATATGATGATAATTGTTTAAATCCCCATTAAACCTCTACGCATTTCAACAAACAGTAATTTAATGGATTTAATTTAGAATTACTAGATGTTTTAATGTGATTGTTTGAAATTCATTAAATTTGTTTTAATGCGTACATGTTAAATTTAAAACAATCATACATGAATTAAAATAGTTTCGAGAGTGATTATAGTTTAAAAACACTAATGGAACCCTTGTTTGCGGGCAGGCCCCTCAGAAACTTTTCAAGTTGAAAATCGAGCTGCTCAGAATGAGGGCACGAGTAAATAATTATAGCCCCATTCACCTGTTGGTGGGCGAAATTGATCGTTCGTCAACTGAGAGAGTGGAACCGGTCCGGGGTTGTCTAAATAACCCAAGTCGTTTGGAATGGACCACCCTGACGGGTTTAACGACTCTGTTGGCCGTTCTAAGGTTCTAAGAAAACCAAAGAGAGAACTAATCTAAACTAACTAATCTAATTAAAACTAATAAACACAAACTAAATAAAACTAAATAAACACAAACTAAATAAAACTAAATAAAACAAACTTATACACTAATCTAATTATTAAACAAACTAACTAATCTACTATCTAAATATACAAACTACTAACTAATACTATAATAACTATATAAATACAATCTACTAATTACTAATACACTAACTCTAATAATTAATTATCTATTTACTAATTGAATTACAGCTTATTCACAAATGTACATTATCTACAACTTGCAGATTTGAATAAAACCTCTAAAACTCATTTGCAATCTATCCTATGACAGAGAAAGGTATTTCTTTTTTGATTTTATAATTTATAAACAAGAAATAAGACTTACTGAAATTAAACAATCTAATATACTAAAACACATATATATATCTAACTAAACTACTAATAATATACTAAAGAAACATATGACTAAATAACCTGGAAACACTCCAAATTTGTCCTGTGTATGATGACTTCGAAGCTGGTCGGAGGAAGGAAACTCGCACCGGTTGATCCAAAAGCTTCTCATAAACGATAGGCTCCAATGCCCTTTGAGTTGGTTTACAGGACAAACAAGACATAAAAAATCATAACAATTATATGATTTATAAATCTTTGCAATAAGGGAAACCTGTTATGCAAAAATTTATACTTAATAATCCAACTTATGAAGAAGAGAAATATGTCATCCACAAATTGAATTAAGCAATTGCTATGTTTTTTATACACTAGGAGAAATCAGATATGGATTATAGTGATTAAATTATATCATTTGAAAAAAGATTAAGATAGCTAAAGTAGTCATTAACCAAATTCAAATAGATACACAAGAACATGAACAAAATATTGATATAATGAAAGGCTAAAGTTGTAACAGAACATCAAATTCTGCCTCAGTCTGTATTAAAATTCCATATCCTTGTTCTCCCACGAATGAGGATGAACATTATTACAAAAATCAAAAGTATATATAAGTCTCTCCACAGGGTAAAACCTCCATGTGGATAATATCAAACTGTTTTACATAATCTGGGAGATATCCCAAAATCAACTAAACTAGGAAACTAAAATGCAAGTGAAATCTTTGAAATATCCCCTAAATCATTAAATCCACTATAATTTTGAATTTATTTGCAATAGACCAAAAATATCAAGTTAGAAAGGTATTTCATCAACAAAACAATAAGAATTTGATTCTACAGACTTAGCTACAGAATCATCTGATTCTGTAGCTAGTCTAAAATAACATACAGGATCAGAATATAAATCAAATCAAATCTTTTTAAGAGAATCAAATCCATTTTTCTTTCAATAAAGATTAAAAATGAATCACTAATGATTCAAATGATTTTATCATTCAATATAAGACATAATCAAAAGTGATTTAATCGAAACAGAGATAAGAATACTCTGTTTTCTTTTTACCATAAAATTGGGTCAAACAATAACAAGACTGTTTCATATCCAAACAAAATCGATAGCAAATCATATTGTATGTGATACAATCTAATCCAACACAACCGTCTCCCACTTGTTATAGCTATAATGATATAACAACAAATTCACATCGTTCAATCGAATACACAGGTGGAAAGACTGTTACGATCATATGTAAACAAAATTATATGCAACAACATCAACCCAACCAAATTCGTGATTGATCCTTGCACAGTCAACAGACAGGATCGATAAATCATGATCACAATCTTAATAGAATCAACAGAAGTCATAATTGCAAACTGGGCAAATAAATAAAACACTTCACAACTGAGTTTAATATGGAAACAAATCGTGAATCTGGATACAATCAATTTTGTTTTTCGAATCAAATTCTAACAACATATCCATTGCAATTATGAATCCCACTGATAACAGGATCGAGCTAAAAGAAAATCAATGCGTATTAACCGGTTGGGTATAACTATTATGATTTGGGTGCATATTAATAGAAACATGTTGAACAGAATCCAAATTGTATCCCTGTTGGTAGAAAGTCATATGGAACATCAAACCGTAACAGTTAACCATATCAAAACTGTTGCCAATCATATCGTATAAATCGAACCGAAATGTGATTGTGTTTGAAATTAAAGTATGGGAAACAACTTGTGTTTAAAATAGATACAAACGACCTCAATTGACAGCAGAGCATCCAATTTAAGCTAAATCAAACCAAATCAAATCCACACCAAGATCCAACAAATTGATGAGAATCCAATCGAAGCTAAACTAGAAAATAAACTTTCGTTTAATCAAAGCCAAGCTATGTACAGAATGCATATAATATGACAGAGAAAACCAATGCTATAAACAGAACCAATTCAAAACCGAATTCGAATTCATTATATAAAGCCGAATTATTTACAAAAAATGATTGGTATCGAACATACCTGTGTGACGACGAGGCTACTTGATGGGTGAGAGGGATTTCTGAAGAACAGATCTGAAGAAATGCATACAAACTCAAAACGCATGTTCTAGCCACTGATAAATTGACCTGTAAAATGAGAGCTAGATCTCTGTAGTAGCTCACTTTCTGAAGAAACCTCCTAAGATGAAGGTAAAGGGGCTAAAAACAGTTCTGGGTTTTCAACAGTTTGAGATAATTCAAATCCGTTTACCCAGAATCGCTCACGCAAAAACGTGACTCTGGGAGAAATTACGGGGCAATCTTCTCTGGCAAAATGAAACCAACACCAACTTTGAACACCATGGGGGTTTAATTCGCCCTTCAAGAGCCAGGAGATAACACACAGTGAGTCGGGCTAAGGGACAAGGGTTTGAATAGAGTGGGCTCAAAGATTTTCCCAAAAATCAACAGAGGTAACATTGTAAGGAGGTAGGCATTAATGCCTAGTGTGCAAGGGTGGTAGATCTTAATTCTTCCATGCATAAGAGTTATTATGAAATTACAATCGCCATTTTACATAGTTGTTCTACCCATTAAAGCATAGTTCAACCATTAAGCCATGTGCACAACCAATGAAATCGAATGGATATGTGTATACCAATGTGCACAAGTGTTATACCATAATGTTTCCAAATCCGACATATAAATCAAAACCCAATATCAAAGACGCACCAACGTATATAATCAAAATTTTATCAAAGTGCCAAACGAATTTCGTATAGGCGACAAGCCAAATTTATGAAAAGATTATCATAAGGATTAGATCACATGTATATAAAAATTTTAATCAAAGCCTTATGTATTTTCAAAGATTTAATGATCGGGCAAGTCATATAAAGTTCAAATCCCAAGATTACTGTATTGCAAACTCAATGAAACTCAATCCCACAATCAATATAAGAATGACCAGTGAATACAGTTCGAAAATTCTTTCAGCTACACATTGATAAACAAATGTAAGCACAGTAAGCACATTGATAAAAAAGATCATGACAGTTCAGATAGTGATCAAAATGTGACTTCAAACGGAGAAGTTTTCACGCATACAGTCGTGAAAACTCAACGAAAATAAATTTGTAAATATCGCAATAAATGAAAGTGTCGTTTATTCGAAAATTGTGACAAAACTTGACGCTTTCAAGACATAGGTGTAGGCAACTGATAGACGATAGGAAAAAGTGAGTTGGATGCCAACAATGGAGACACACTGGTAGAAGCAGTTATCTCTGTCAAAAGAAACAAATTCAGATTTAGGACATAAAGAAAATTTCAAACTCAAAAATAACCACCAGAAAATAGTACTAACATCATCATTAATTATTTTTTCCATCATTGTTTCAAAAGATGAAAACCAATGACAGTCTTAAGACCAGCAAGTCACGATATTAAAGATAAAATCTCCAATATTGTTGGCATAGCCACTGCTGCCAGCAGGCGTCCATAGCCTCGACAGGGTTTCCATTTAACCTACTCTGATATCCGTATCCTGTTAAGAAGTTCTGGATCAGAATAAAGGACATTAAAGAGGTTTCTTTCTTTTTTACAAATTTTCATGCACCCGACATTGCTTCGTTGCCAGTGGGCCTGTTCAGTACCCCGACAAAGTTGTCTTGGCGCCATGCATGCATTTACCCGCTGCCAGTAGACCTATTCAGTATCCCGATGGGTTTACAAGCACTTCCCACAACTCTAATTCATAATTTATTTTGTTTTGTCTTTTCATAGATATATATTTGAGCAGGGTGACGCTGAATATCATGATATTTTAGCATATTTTTAGACCTCATCAGAATTTGTTTTTAGCACTGTCCTTTATTTAGTTCTAGAGATGTTTTATTTACAAAACAACTTCCTACAACAGGGAGACATCTTTTTGAGTCATTCCTTTATGGAAAAGGTACAGCGTAAAAAGATAATAGATGATCATGACGATCTTTGCTCAGAGATTGAAATCGGTAAACTTCTTTCAAACAACAAAATTTTCCAACATAAATATCATTTTCAGAAATATATCATTGATGTTTGTACAAATTTTTCAGAAGTTATTTAAGCGAAGAAAATATCTTATCGTTTTTGTCTGAATAGCTTAGTACACAGGTATGTGTATTTTCAAAAACAAAAACTAGTAAGCATAAGGGAGAAATCCAAACACACCAGCAAAAAAAAAATTGGAAAGCAAAGAAATCCACACAAGAAAAACAAAAACAAATATGCACAGAAGGTGCATTTGAAAACCTCATGCAACAAATCCCTTGGGAAGACAAAAAGTAGAAAAAAAATCCTATTTGATGGAAAAGCAGTCCTACTCATGGTACCTTGGGTCAGGGTTGATTCAGATTCATTTATCTCTTTACTTTCCATTTAAGATTTTCCTGATGATACTGCGTTTTTGAAAATAAATGTTCAACTAGAAGTAAAGAGAAAAAGGATCAAGGGGACTTCCCTGACAACAGTCGTATTATGGTTCTCGTGGTGCGCCCACTTGCGTGCATGACTACATTATTACAAAGAGAAATAGTGAGAAATAAAACTACAAGAAAACATATTCCTAAACCTACCCTAACTATTAAATAAACCAGAATACTACGTGAAGTCATGTTTCCAATGTAGCCATCAGAGTAACTCTAATCCTGCAATGAAAACAAGATCAAGCATTACTAATAAGAATGGTAATATATCAACAGATGATAGAAACATATCACGCTTACCTTCATAATCAACATCTAGAAACAAGGTAAGCATGATCTTACCATTTCCCCAGATATTCTTGTTGTACGAATCCTCCATCCATTGCGCAATCTTGTCTTGATACGGGTCATAATGGCATGGGTGAGTGTAAGTAGTTTTGAAAAACTCGTCAGGATTGTGAGGAAATGGAAAAACCATCAACCAAGGCTGAAATGCCCCATCCTCCTGATCATTCTTTACGTTTTCATTAATCTCTTCACATGGCGGATCTAAAAGAAACATGTCAGGCCTACTTTCAAGATTCTTAGGTAAAAAGAAAGCAAGCACAACTTTTTCTTTATTATGAAATTTTTTCATATATGAATATTCAAGCCACTCTAAGATCCTGTCACAAAAATGGGGATGCAAGCCATGAATTTGATGAAATGAATATATCAATGGAAATCTCACCATAGGAGGATTCATGCAATCGATTAGATCATTGGTTTGAATGTTTCCCTCGTTGAGATCAATCATTTCAAAATGTGAAGCATCAACATTAAGATTTGAGCTAAGCAAAGAACAAGTATGAAACTTAGAATGTTTGATTCCCATAAAATTTAAAGCATTGTCTTTTTCAACAATAAACTGTGTAAAATCATCTCGCAACATGTCCTCTTTCCATATGAGTGATGAAAGTGAACAAGAGTCAAATCTGGTTTTATCAATGTTATGCTCGGAATTAATTTCACCAAAATTTAGCATATCGAAGGGATAAGATTGTGGTGGAAAAGAGTAGGATGTTGTAGGTAAGATGTCAAGTCCACCAGAATCTAGGAATAGATCAGGATATAAAGAATAAAAGGAATCAGAAATAAGTAGATAAAAAGAATCTCTTGAACTATGATACTCAACAATGGTATTCTCAAGACAATTCTTTTCACTTTCTTTAAAACCCTTACTCTGATTTGGTGACGAATTCCTCAACATAATATGATCATCTAAATTTTCCTTTTGTGTGATAGATAATTCAAAATTTATGTGACCAACATCTAGTCTTTCCTGTGAACAAAGTGCATTTTGAGGATGAAGGTTTAAAGTTTCTTCTTCTAGTTGTGTAACTTCTTCTCTAATCAGCTTCATAGGAGTGCTAGAACATTCAAGAAGATTTTCATTGCTTAAGTGTTCTTCAATGACTGATTTTAAATGTTGATTAGAGCATGAGTTATAAGAATAAGGATACTCACCTTGAGTCGGTGGTGAATCATCTTCCATACTAGTCTTAGACTGAAAATACAACGATTCAAAGGAAAAACCAATTTGGTTGTCAATAAGAGCCTGATCAATAGTTCTACCTCCCTATCTTGTTCAACATTATTGGAAGAATTTTCCTCTTCTTGCGAAGAAGATTGTTCTAGCAATTGAGTGATAGGATTTGCAATTGGTTCTTCGTTCATGATTGAACATGACTGAATGGAAGGGATGGAAGCATCATAGAAATGATTTAATGCCAATGACATGACATCGAGATTAAATTTACAGAGGATATGATAGACTTTTGTCAAAAAGGCTTCTGAAGATGGATCATCGTTGATTAGTGAAGTATGAAATTCTTCACATGATTGATCAAAATCATAAATTTCAAAAGCATCTAGAAACTCATCTACAAATTGAAACCAATCAAAAATGTGACATGCTGGAAAGGATTCAAACCAATGTTCGATTCGACCTCTAAAAGTAAAAGTGAACAACCTGCATAAAACTCCCAAATCTGAGATGTCATGTTTGATGCATTTGCACCAAAACTTGTTAAGGTGGTTTTTAACAGATGTATTACTTTCACCATCAAAGGTGAGTTTGGACAAGCAAGAGACTGTCTCGTTGGGAACATCGGGTAATGAGAAGTTGAAAGCATGTTCCAACACAGTGATTTGGGGAGCCATGGGGGAAATTGAATACAGGTAAAATAAATGCTCCTACAAGGCCATATTATCAGTCAGGCCCTCCTTCTAGTGCCATTTGTTGGGGGGTGAAATTGACCGTCCGTCAACTGAGAGAATGGAACTGGTCTGGGGTTGTCTAAATAACCCAAGTCATTTGGAACGGACCACCCTGACGGGTTTAACGGCTTCGTTGGCCGTTCTAAGGTTCTAAGAAAACCAAAGAGAGAACTAATCTAAACTAACTAACCTAATTAAAACTAATAAACACAAACTAACTAAAACTAAATAAACACAAACTAACTAAAACTAAATAAAACAAACTTATACACTAATCTAATTATTAAACAAACTAACTAATCTACTATCTAAATATACAAACTACTAACTAATACTACACTAACTATATAAATACAATCTACTAATTACTAATACACTAACTCTAATAATTAACTATCTATTTACTAATTGAATTACAACTTATTCACAAATGTACATTATCTACAACTTGCAGATTTGAATAAAACCTGTAAAACTCATTTGCAATCTGTCCTACGACAGAGAAAGGTATTTCTTTTTTGATTTTATAATTTATAAACAAGAAATAAGACTTACTGAAATTAAACAATCTAATATACTAAAACACACACATATATATATATATATATATAACTAAACTACTAATAATATACTAAAGAAACATATGACTAACTAACCTAGAAACGCTCCAAATTTGTCCTGTGTATGATGACTTTGAAGCTAGTCGGAGGAAGGAAACTCGCACCGGTTGATCCAAAAGCTTCTCATAAACGATAGGCTCCAATGCCCTTTGAGTTGGTTTACAGGACAAACAAGACATAAAAAATCATAACAATTATATGATTTATAAATCTCTGCAATAAGGGAAACCTGTTATGCAAAAACTTATACTTAATAATCCAACTTATGAAGAAGAGAAATCCGTCATCCACAAACTGAATTAAGCAATTGCTATGTTTTTTATACACTAGGAGAAATCAGATATGGATTATAGTGATTAAATTATATCATTTGCAAAAATATTAAGATAGCTAAAGTAGTCATTAACCAAATGCAAATAGATACACAAGAACATGAACTAAATATTGATATAATGAAAAGCTAAAGCTGTAACAGAACATCAAATTCTGCCTCAGTCTGTATTAAAATTCCATATCCTTGTTCTCCCACGAATGAGGATGAACATTATTACAAAAACCATAAGTATATATAAGTCTCTCCACAGGGTAAAACCTTCCTGTGGATAATATCAAACTGTTTTACATAATCTGGGAGATATCCCAAAATCAACTAAACTAGGAAACTAAAATGCAAGTGAAATCTTTGAAATATCCCCTAACTCCTCATCAAATCCATTGTAATTTCGAATTTATCTGCAATAGACAAAAAATATCAAGTTAGAAAGGTATTTCATCAACAAAACAATAAGAATTTGATTCTACAGACTTAGCTACAGAATCATCTGATTTTGTAGCTAGTCTAAAATAGCATACAGGATCAAAATATAAATCAAATCAAATCTTTTTAAAAGAATCAAATCCATTTTTCTTTCAATAAAGATTAAAAATGAATCACTAATGATTCAAATGATTTTATCATTCAATATAAGACATAATCAAAAGTGATTTAATCGAAACAGAGATAAGAATACTCTATTTTCTTTTTACCATAAAATTGGGTCAAACAATAACAAGACTATTTCATATCCAAACGAAATCGATAGTAAATCATATTGTATGTGATACAATCTAATCCAACACAACCGTATCCCACTTGTTATAGATATAATGATATAACAATAAATTCACATCGTTCAATCGAATACACAGGTGGAAAGACTGTTACAATTATATGTAAACAAAATCATATGCAACAACATCAACCCAACCAAATTCGTGATTGTTCCTTGCACAATCAACAGACAGGATCGATAAATCATGATCGCAATCTTAATAGAATCAACATAAGTCATAATTGCAAACTGGGCAAATAAATAAAAAACATCACAACTAATTTTAATATGGAAACAAATCATGAATCTGGATATAATCAATTTTGTTTTTTGAATCAAATTCTAACAGCATATCCATTGCAATTACGAATCCCACTGATAACATGATCGAGCTAATAGAAAATCAATGCGTATTAACCGGCTGGGTATAACTGTTATGATTTGGGTGCATATTAACATAAACATGTTTAACATAATCCAAATTGTATCCCTGTTGGTAGAAAGTCATATGGAACATCAAACCGTAACAATTAACCATATCAAAATTGTTTCCAATCATATCGTATGAATCGAACTGAAATGTGATTGCATTTGAAATTGAAGTATGGGAAACAACTTATGTCTAAAATAGATACAAACGACCTCAATTGACAACAGAGCATCCAATTTAAGTTAAATCAAACCAAATCAAATCCACAACAAGATCCAACAAATCGATGAGAATCCAATCGAAGCTAAACTAGAAAATGAACTTTCGTTTAATCAAAGCCAAGCTATGTACATAATGCATATAATATGACAGAGAAAACCAATGCTATAAACAGAACCAATTCAAAACTGAATTCAAATTCATTATATAAAGCTGAATTATTTACAAAAAATGATTGGTATCGAACATACCTGTGTGACGACGAGGCTACTTGATGGGTGAGAGGGATTTCTGAAGAACAGATCTGAAGGAATGCATACAAACTCAAAATGCATGTTGCATCCACTGATAAATTGACCTGTAAAATGAGAGATAGATCTTTGTAGTAGCTCACTTTCTGAAGAAACCATCTGAGATGAAGGTAAATAGGCTAAAAACATTTCTGGGTTTTCAACGGTTTCAACTAATTCAAATCCGTTTGCCCAGAATCGCTCACGCAAAAACGTGACTCTCGGAGAAATTACAGGGCAATCTTCTCTAGAAAAATGAAACCAACACCAACTCTGAACACCATGGGGGTTTAATTCACCCTTTGAGAGCCAGGAGATAACACACAGTGAGTCGGGCTAAGGGAAAAGGGTTTGAATAGAGTGGGCTCAAAGATTTTCCGAAAAATCAACAGAGGTAACCCTGTAAGGAGGTAGGCATTAATGCCAAGTGTGCGAGGGTGGTAGAGCTTACTTATGCCATGCATAAGAGTTATTATGAAAGTACAATCACCATTTTACATAGTGATGCAGGAGCATCTACGACTTAACCAAGTGAGCAGCGTGGAGGAAAGAGGAGAACAAATGGACAGCGCCAGCACACGCATTTTGAAGATACTTCGAAAAGATTGTTGCACCTTCGTTTGAAGGGAGGCATTCAAAGCCGGGCGCATTTGTATTGTAATATAGATAAGAAGGCATTTAATAGTTTTAAGGCTGGTAGACAGAAATTAACTATAGATTAGACAGTTTTAGCTTTCTAGAGGGAAAAAGGAAATATAGGCACCCTCCTTTGTACATTGTAAAAACTCTCATTCAGATTATTCAGCATTAGCATAGAGAGCAAGGGAGAACAGAGTAGAGAATTCATGAAGAAACCCCATGTACAGATTGAATTAATAGAAAGGGATCTTGATTCAATTCCATGGCTGTGTTTGAGTTCTTTGTGTTGTTGATGTTATTTTGTTGCATACTTGCTTCTTTATATGCTTATCTTCTATATGCTGCTTATGTGATTGCATATCAGGTTCGAAACCTGAGAGAATGAGTGAATGAGTTTCAATTGTTTCTCTGTTTGAGCCGGGAGATTCCTGCATAGAGTGCAGTCGAATTACTTCGCATAGAGTGCGTTGAGGAGGCTCTACAGTTAAACTCTTGTTCTCATTTTGCCCATAGTGAATTGGGTTGTTTGGACCGTGCAGGTGAGTGCAGGTCGAACTGGAGTCTCAGTAGCGAGTTTGAGAAGACGAAGGTCGGGGTCATTGTGATTGTGAACGCCCAGAAGCTGGGAGACTTGAAGCGCAGTTGGAGGCGGTTAAAAAGTCAAGCACCGGAAGTGCATGAAAGTTCTCTGAAGGAGTCAGAGGAACAAAAGCTCAGGAGGGATATCACCTTTGGTTCAGTTACACAGGACAAAGGTGGGAAAGCTGAGAACTCTTCAAGAGGAAGAGAATCGACAACTTGAACTTCTTGAAGAAAGAAGTCTTCAAGAACGGGCAGAACCCAGAAGGGGCTATCGTGCATCGAAATATCGGGGTTGGCGAACGCGAGTGTTGCATGCACGACGAGATCACGAGTCGTGATTTCTTGACTTAAATGAGACTGTCGATTTGAGCGCGGATAGGTGGCACGAGATTCTGTAGAGTCAGGATTCGACACTTCGGCGGTTTCGGCGCTAGGGGAAAGCACAGAGAAACCACGAGAGCGCGAGTCGCAATGGGTCCCATGGAGATTGCGTGGAGTATCGCACGTGGCATCGCGTGTTCGGATCTCGGAGGTTGGAAAAGTAGGTCCTCGGAATCACGAGTGGCGATAACCCGAGGTTGACTGTTGACCATTGAGAATCGGGATCTCGGTGTTCGATAGCTCGAAGGCGTGTTGCAAGTTTCGCGATATCGCGAGACCCGATCTCCCGATACGCAAGCGCAGTTCCGAGAAGGAGTAACCTGTGGGAACAAAGGCTCCTGAGGGGAGTTGGAAGAGCATTGACTCTTCGGGCCGAGTTGTTGAAGGTCCTGGAGAAGGCGACCGTCCGCTGAGGGGCGACTTGCGTCAGGGTGGTATCAGAGCCTGAAACTTGTCTGTGTATTTCAGGCGAAAGGAGGAAAGAGGAGCACTCTAATACACACGACTTGCGTTAGAGTGGTACCAGAGCGGGAGTTAGAGTTCTCTTTGGTTGGATAGCAGAGAGAAGAAGATACAATGCCACCCATAAGGGAGAGGCAGTCACCTGATCGGGAAGACAGGGATGTGCGAAGAAGGGGTAGGCTAGTAGGAAATGTTGAAATAGAGCGAGAGATGAGAGATCTCTGAGCCAGACTCGAAGAAATGGAGACTGCCCAGAGACAGGGTGTTGGTGTTGCAGAGTTCAGTGATCCTGAGATCGAAGAGGAAGCTGGACATGCTGAGGAAGAAGTCACAGCAGAAGATGCGTCAACAGAGAGGTTGATAAGAGCTATTTCGAGAATGAGCTCGAAGATGAAAATGGACATTCTCATCTATGAGGGAAGCCTGAATGTAGAGGAATTGCTGGATTTGATCCGAGCACTCGACACCTACTTCGATTACGAAGATATCGAAGAGGACAAGAAGGTGAGGCATGCAGTCATGAAGTTGAAGGGACATGTAGCCTTATGGTGGGACGAGCTGCAGGTGTACAGGCATTACAAAGGCAAACAGAAAATCAAGAGTTGGGATCGGATGATCGCCAAGATGAAGGCGAAGTTCATTCCGAGAGACTACCAGATCACTCTGTTCCGGCGCATGCAAAACCTGATACAAAAGTTGATTTCGGTGAAGGATTACACCGAAGAATTTTACAGGCTCAACATCCGAGCAGGTCATCGGGAAAGTGATGACGAGAAGGTGGCGAGATACCTGAATGGTCTCAGGTATGATATTTAGGACGAGTTGAGCATGCTTACCATCCGAGTTGTTGAGGATGCGTACCAGATGGCTCTGAAAGCTGAAGAAAAGCTGAGCCTCAGACAAGGACAGTGAGGGCGAGGCAGGAGCCAGCCTAGAGGCAAAGCAGTTGCCCAGAAAGAATTTTAGAAGCCCAAGGAGGATTGGAAGAGGCCTCAGGGAAAAGATGAAAGAGGTGGAACCTCGCAGCAGAGGCAGCAAAATTTTGAGCCGAGGAGGCAGCAGGATGATCAGCAGGGAGGATATGCTGACGCAATTACATTTCCTCATACCCGAGGTCGAGGCAGAGGTCAAGGAGGAGTTATCACATGTTTCACGTGTGATAAAGATGGACATAAAGCCGTGGACTGTCCAGAGAGAAAAATGGATGGAGGAAAAGCTCACGTCGTTGAGGCGCAAAGGCGTGACGTTGAGAGTGAAGACGCCGACAGCGGGAGATCATTAGGGATGCATAAGATCCTCTTGACACTTGAGAAAGAGGTGGACAACTCAGTGCAGAGAAGCAGACTGTTCAGAACGGCTTGTACAGCCAAGGACAGGAAATGCAAAGTGATCATTGACAACGGGAGCACTCATAATCTCATTTCATCCGAGATGGTGGAAAATTTGGAGCTGACAACAACTAAGCACCCGAGTCCATATAAAGTCTCGTGGTTACAAAAAGGGCACCGGGTAAGTGTCACTAAACAATGCTTAGTAAAATTTAAAATTGGAAATTATCATGATGAGATCCTGTGTGATGTCATTCCCATGGACGTATGCCATATACTGCTGGGTAGACCATGGAAATATGATAGAAATGTTCTTCATGACGGGAGAATGAACACATACACCTTGGAGAAGGATGGGAGAGTCCATAAATTGCTGCCGATAAAATATAAGGAAGTGAAGCCGGAGAGTAGCAGCACAATACTTCTCATGAGTGGGAAGGAACTTCTCACGGAGCTGGAGAGGGATGAGGATCCACAATTCTTTGTTGTCAAGAAGCCGAGAGTTGTTCTGACAAGCACTAGAGTGGACGACTTGCCAGAGGAGATTCAACAACTGCTGGGAGAGTTTGCTGATATCATTGTGGATGAACTACCACGTTCATTACCACCGATGAGGAGTGTGAGTCACCACATTGACCTCATTCCTGGAGCAAGTTTGCCGAACAAGGCAGCGTACAGATTGACACCTCAGGAGAATGAGGAAGTCAAAAGGAAGGTTCAGGATCTGCAGGATAAGGGACTGGTAAGAGAGAGTCTAAGTCTGTGTGATGTTCCAACGGTACTAAGCCCAAAGAAGGATGGAGGCTGGAGGATGTGTACAGACTCCAGAGCGATAAACAAGATCACCATCAGGTATAGGTTCCCGTTACCGAGAATGGAGGACTTGATGGATTGCCTAAGCGGGGCAAATTATTTTTCCAAGATAGATCTCAAGAGAGGATATCATCAGATCCGAATGAGAGAGGGAGATGAATGGAAAACATCATTCAAAACAAACAAGGGTTTGTACGAATCGCTGGTCATGCCATTTGGCTTGACAAATGTGCCAAGAACTTTCATGAGGCTGATGAATGAAGTCCTGAGGGAATTCATTGGCAAGTTTGTGGTCGTGTATTTGGACGACATATTGATATTCAGCAAGACGAAGGCTGAACACTTGAGACACTTAGCCATCGTCATGAGGAGATTACAGCAGGAGAAGCTGCTGATTAATTTGAAGAAGTATTCCTTCATGCAGACAGAACTCATTTATTTGGGTTTTGTGATCTCGGCGAATACATTGAAGATGAATCCTGAGAAGGTTGAGGTGATCAGGAATTGGCCGTCGCCGAGAAATGTTTTTGAGGTAAGGAGATTTCACGGTTTGGAAAGATTCTATAGGAAATTCATTCGAAATTTTAGTGGGATTAGCGCCGCGATGATGGACACTATGAAGAAGCAACATAAGGTTTTTAAGTGGACAGCCGAGGCTGAACGAAGCTTCAATCTGTTGAAGCGGAAGATAACTGAGCAGCCAATCCTGGTGCTACCATATTTTTGGAAGACCTTCCAGGTGAAGTGTGACGCTAGTGGATATGCGGTTGGAGGGGTTTTGAGTCAGGATGATAGACCTGTTGCATACTACAGTGAGAAGCTGGATGATGCAAAGCTGAAGTACTCCACGTACGACAAAGAATTCTATGCCATTATTCAGGCATTGAAGAAGTGGAGACATTATCTCATACCCAAAGAATTTGTACTGTACAGTGATAATCACACATTACAGTTTGTGAGTCAGCAGGAGAAGCTGAACCAGAAGCATGTGAAATGGATAGAATATATGTAGAATTTCACCTTTGTCATAAAGCACATTTCAGGGACTGCAAACAAGGTAGCTGGCGCCTTGAGTCGAAAATGTCTATTGCTGCAGGAGTTCAGAGTCAAGACCTTGGGTTTTGAAAACCTGAAGGATATGTATGCAGGCGATGCGTATTTTGCAGAGGCATACGAAGCAGCCGAGAACCCAGTTCTCAGGGATAGGAGTTTGTGGATTGACTACCTAATCCAGGATGGGTTGTTGTTCAAAGGCAATCAATTGTGCATTCCAGATTACTCTATGAGAGAGAATTTGGTATGAGAAAAGCACAGCGGAGGCTTAGCAGGTCATTTCGGGCATGACAAAACATTCGCCAAGCTGAGCGAATATTATTATTGGCCTGGCATGCGTGCAGATGTGAAGTGATTTGTTGATAGGTGCAGAATATGTCAACACGCGAAGGGCCGGAAGCAGAACACATGGTTATATCAACCGTTGCCCATACCCGAGAGGCCATGGGAGGCCATTAGTATGGATTTTGTATTGGGTTTGCCGAGAACACAGCGAGGAGTGGATTCTATCTTTGTGGTGGTAGATAGATTCTTGAAGATGGCACATTTCATTCTGTGCCATAAGACGAGCGATGCAACCCACATTGCCAATTTATTTTTCAAGGAGATCGTGCGATTGCATGGATTGCCGAGGAGCATAATCTCGGATCGAGATACGAAGTTCATAGGCCATTTTTGGAGGATGCTATGGAAGAATATGGGGACTGATCTAGCATTCAGCTTAGCGTACCATCCACAGACATATGGACAGACCGAGGTGGTAAATCGAAGCCTTGGAGATTTGTTGAGAAGCCTGGTGACGGAGCATCACACCAGTTGGGATCAGATCTTACCATAGGCGGAGTTCACGTACAATGATTCGATGAATCGGAGTACAGGTAAGAGCCCTTTTCAAATTTTATATGGGACACAGCCGAGAGGAGTGTTTGAGCTCAGGAAGCCAGAACAGGCTGAGACTAGCAACGCAAGGGCTGAAGAGTTCGCTGAGGCGATAAAAGAAATTCACGTGGAGTGAAGCAGCGGTTGCAAAAGTCGAATCAGGAGTACAAGCGCAGAGCCGATCAGCGAAAGAGGCATCTTCAGTTTGAAGTTGGAGATATGGTTCTGGCGCACTTGAGGAAAGAAAGGTTCCCAAGGGGAACATATAACAAGCTCAAAATGAAGAAAATCGGGCCATGCAGAATTTTGAGAAAATTTGGCGAAAATCCATATGAGCTTGAGTTGCCGGAGGGCATCGGGATATCTCCCACTTTCAACATCTCGGATTTATACCCATACAGGGCTGAAGAAATAGGCACTGGAACCGGGGAACCTGTGGTCCAGTGGTAGAAATAATTACCAGTTGCACAGAAATTGCAGATGGAGTGCATACTGGATAAACGAGTTGGAAACAAGACCAGGAGGAAACAGTATTTTGAATACCTGGTAAAATGGAAGAACCACCCAGTGGAAGATGCCAGCTAGGAACCAGAGGCAGTGATTCAGAAGCAAGGGCACACCGTGCAGCAGCTCATGGACTGGAGCCCATGAAATCTTTTTGAGCTGAGGAGTATGATGCAAGAGCATCTACAACTTAACCAAGTGAGCAGCGTGGAGGAAAGAGGAGAACAACTGGACATCGCCAGCACACGCATTTTGAAGATACTTTTAAAAGATTGTTGTGTCGTCGTTTGAAGGGAGGCATTCAAATCCGGGTGCATTTGTATTGTAATATAGATAAGAAGGCATTTAATAGTTTTAAGGCTGGTAGACAGAAATTAACTATAGATTAGACAGTTTTAGCTTTCTAGAGGGAAAACGGAAATATAGGCACCCTCCTTTGTACATTGTAAAAACTCTCATTCAGATTATTCAGCATTATCATAGAGAGCAAGGGAGAACAGAGTAGAGAATTCGTGAAGAAACCCCATGTACAGATTGAATTAATAGAAAGGGCTCTTGATTCAATTCCATGGTTGTGTTTGAGTTCTTTGTGTTGTTGATGTTATTTTGTTGCATACTTGATTCTTTATATGCTTATCTTCTATATGCTGCTTATGTGATTGCATATCAGGTTTGAAACCTGAGAGAATGAGTGAATGAGTTTCAATTGTTTCTCTATTTGAGCCGGGAGATTCCTGCATAGAGTGCAGTCGAATTAGTCCGCATAGAGTGCGTTGAGGAGGCTCTACAGTTAAATTCTTGTTCTCATTTTTCCCGAAGTGAATTGGGTTGTTTGGACCGTGCAGGTGAGTGAAGATCAAACTGGAGTCTCAGTAGCGAGTTTGAGAAGACGAAGGTCGGGGTCATTGCGATTGTGAACGCCCAGAAGCTGGGAGACTTGAAGCGCAGTTGGAGGCGGTTAAAAAGTCAAGCACCGGAAGTGCGTGAAAGTTCTCTGAAGGAGTCAGAGGAACAAAAGCTCAGGAGGGATATCACCTTTGGTTCAGTTACACAGGACAAAGGTGGGAAAGCTGAGAACTCTTCAAGAGGAAGAGAATCGAGGACTTGAACTTCTTGAAGAAAGAAGTCTTCAAGAACGGGTAGAACCCGGAAGGGGCTATCGTGCATCGGAATATAGGGGTTGGCGAACGCGAGTGTTGCATGCACGATGAGATCACGAGTCATGATTTTTTGACTTAAATGAGACTGTCGATTTGAGCATGGACAGGTGGCACGAGATCCTGTAGAGTCGGGATTCGGCACTTCGGCGGTTTCGACGCTAGGGGGGAGCACAGAGAAACAGCGAGAGCGCGAGTTGCGATGGGTCCCACGGAGATTGCGTGGAGTATTGCACGTGGCATCGCGTGTTCGGAGCTCGGAGGTTGGAAAAGCAGGTCCTCGGAATCATGAGTGGCGATAACCCGAGGTTGACTATTGACCATCGAGAATCGGGATCTCGGTGTTCGATAGCTCGAAGGCGTGTTGCAAGTTTCGCGATATCACGAGCCCCGATCTCCCGATATGCAAGCACAGTTACGAGAAGGAGTAACCTGTGGGAACAAAGGATCCCGAGGGGAGTTGGAAGAGAATTGACTCTTCGGGCCAAGTTGTTGAAGGTCCTGGAGAAGGCGACCGTCCGCTGAGGGGCGACTTGCGTCACATAGTTGTTCTAACCATTAAAGCATAGTTCAACCATTAAGCCATGTGCACAACCAATGAAATCGAATGGATATGTGTATACCAATGTGCGCAAGTGTTATACCATAACATTTCCAAATCCGACATATAAATCAAAACCCAATATCAAACACGCGCCAACGTATATAATCAAAATTTTATCAAAGTGCCAAACAAATTTCGTATAGTCGACAAGCCAAATTTATGAAAAGATTATCATAAGGATTAAATCACATGTATATAAAAAGTTTAATCAAAGCCTTATGTATTTTCAAAGATTTAATGATCGAGCAAGTCATATAAAGTTCAAATCCCAAGATTACTGTATTGCAAACTCAATGAAACTCAATCCCACAATCAATATATGAATGACCAGTGAATACAGTTCGAAAATTCTTTCAGCTACACAATGATAAACAAAGGTAAGTGCAGTAAGCACACTGATAAAAAATATCATGACATTTCAGATAGTGATCAAAATGTGACTTCAAACAGAGAATTTTCCATTCGTACAGTCGTGAAAACTCAATGAAAATAAATTTGTAAATATCGCAAGAAATGAAAGTGTCGTTTATTCGAAAATTGCAACAAAACTTGACGCTTGCAAGACATAGATGTAGGCAGCTGATAGACGATAGGAAAAAGTGAGTTGGCTGCCAACATCACCTTGTAATGATTTCAATTTTGATCAAATCTTGCTTTAGCTGAAGAAGGACTATGTCCCCGGGGTAGGCATGAGATACAGTATCAAGCATTAAAGAATCATATATTAACAAATTTCAATACATCTCCATACCTAACGCCTAATTTCTTAGGTTATTTCTCAATTCACATTAACTGTGGATGATAAATTATCCCATCTTTGGTGCTAATATTAGGGAGTGGAACGTTAACAAAATTAGTTAAATGCTATTTTGTAAAATTTAGGAAAGGGGCATTTTGTAAAATGATGCCAAATGTAAATTAGCAAGTGAAAAGATAAATCAACTGTGTAAAGAAAGGAAGCAAATTGAAACTTATTTATAGTTTTACTTTCGTAAATTTATAATGCATTTATTTTTATATTAGTTTTAAAATTTCTGGTTTGGTTTCCAGGTTAGGGAGGGACTTTGGCCCTTAAGGCTCCAGTGTTTCAAACCTGGCTCTGATACCATTTGTAATAGTCGGATTTAATTTTACATCAATTTATTTTGATAAACTAAGACAATCATTTCATAACACAGTAATTTTATAACAGTAACTTCCGTAACTTAAATTTTACTATGAATAATAAATCTTTCTAGCATAATACAAAAATGCATAAATTTTAGATAAATACCTAAGTCTGATGCTAACAACCTGTGTTTGCCCGCGGCTTCTTCCTTCCCTCTTCTGGAAAACACTACCCAAAATCGTCCTCCCTGCCGACTAGGTATCCCCCTAGCCCCAGGATATCAACGGATATCTTGGCCCTCCATGCCCAAAACCCCCAGCAAACCCTGACGCACTGTTTCAATTCCACTCAAAATTTCACTCTGCCAATCCCCAGCTCTCGTAGAATCATCCTCGTCCAACTCATTTCCCCCCCTTATCCTTCCTTCACCGACTTCCCTTCATTTACTCCCTACCTAATATCTTATCCCATTTATTTAATGCTTCTTATCTTTTATTTAATGCTTCTTATCCTTTATTTAATGTTTGTTATCCCACTCATATACGTAAGTTTTAATAAATTAAATTATCAACCCTATTAATTCTTTATTCACATAATTAAAGAGTTGATTAATAATTAAATAACCATTGAAAATTATGAACAAATAATTAATGATAATTATATTAGTTAATATTATATAGGAAACAATTATTGTTTGGCTAACATCTTTACGACAATCAGATTATCAATTTAATTATAATTAATAATCCTTTACATTTATTTAAGCATGGTCGTTACAATGAGGAAAAACAAACATGTGTAGGAAAAGTCACTTCTTGTCCATAGACTATAAAGAAGGGATAATTATCTATAGAGGACTTAAGTGTTACTCTATTGGTCGACAAGGAGTTCATGAGGGCCATATATCAGTTTCTTTGATGATCATTGATATTTATCTTTAGGATTTTTATTAGGTTTTTATTGGTGGAATTAGTCATTCCATTTCCTTGTGGGTAATAGTTTTTTGGATTTTTAACTTTAATGTTTCATTCAAGAGAATATTCAGTTAATATTAGAGAAGAAAATTACTTGGAATTATCAAAAACAAAGACTCAGGGACATGAAACCTAGTGATAATATAATATTCAAGGAAATATATCACATGTTATTTGTTGGCTATCTTCAAGGGGATTGCTTCAGTACATTTGGTGAAATAATCATTAGCAGTCAAGATATATTTGTGTAGCTCAAAAGATTTGGGATTAATTTCCCCAATCATGTCCAAACCCCATTGTTGAAAAGGTTGTTCTATAATCACATGTTGCAGTGGAAATACAACTTTATTTTCCTTTCAAGCTTACCTTATACATTCCTGACATTTTATTACATATGTGTGTGAGTTCTTGAATAGATTAGACCAGTAATAACCAAGACTAAGGACCTTTTGATTAGTAGTGTCACCTCTGAAATTCCCACTAGTTGTGCCATCGTCAAGTTTAAATAAGACCTTGCCTGCATGTTTCTTTTCAATGCATCTCAAGAAAACACTATCATAATGTTTTCTGCATAATATCTCTTTAATGAGTTGATATTAGGTTTATTTGAGTCTGAAGTCTCTCTTCTTCTTTTGTTCCATATAATGTGGATCTAACCCATGGGTTAAATAGTATTTCATTTCAAAGTACCATTGGTCGTAATTAACAGGAATTTAGTAAAATTCTCTTTCGAAAAGAATTTGATCTTGATATAATGTATCTTCTTGTGCATTGTGAGTTATTGATTCAATAGATAGCTTACATAAGCCCTACCCATTGAGAATTTTAGTAGGCTTGATCTTCAAGTCGTACTCTTGTAAGGTTTTTATTCAATTAGATTTTTTATCTCCTAGATCCTTCTGCACTAAGAGGTTTATTATAGTGGGATAAGGAAAATTTACATTAGTTCAGTTCAGAAATGAGTTTTCAATTGGCCATTATGGGAAACCATAACTTGGTTGTAGCGAGAGAATCCATCTAGTAAAGAGAGAATTTATGAACTAGATACACATTGCATGATTTGATTCATAGGAGGCATTGGATAGTTGTATTTATGCGAGACTTTGTTTAAGTTCCTGAAATCAATGAAATCCTTATTTCCCCATTCTTCTTCCTTAGTGGTACAAGATTAAAAATCCACCAAGTATTTCTAACTGGGAATATAATCTTAGCATCTAACAACTTGTTTGGATCAACTTTAACTTGTGGCTCAAGACTAGGGTGCATGTTTCTCAGTTTTTGTTGAAAAGGTTTCGATTGAGGCTTCATTGGAATGACATGTTGCATGATATTAGTTTCATAAGTTTTGAGTTATTCATATGTCTAGGAAAATATATCTTTGTATTCTTTGAACAACTTGATAACATATTGTCTTTCATTAGGAAAACAATTATTTCCTAGATTGGTAATTTGAGGTGTGTTTCTTGTTCCCATATTTACTACTTCAAACTGCAGTGATGATTTGCTGGTTTTTTAGTTTGTTTCCCTCTTGAACATATCGTGGAGATCATAAATTTTCTCCAGTTTCACTACATTCTTAGGGATGTTGTTAGCTAGACTAGGTTGATAACTTTCCTGAGCTTGATCAGTGATACCAAATTTCATTATTTGATCATATTGACCTTCATTTATAATAGAGTCTTTGAACGTGCCTTCAAGGTGTAGAAAGTTAATAAGATGTTGGTCATCATCGAAGACTCTCTAATTGGTTATGTTGTGAGGAATCGACGACCTATAAAAAATATCAACAGAAAAGGTATCAAGCATTAATTTACTTTGATGGTATCAATCTAGAGACAACATTAAAAGTAAGTGAGCATCAGAGTTCAATGAACAAGGAATAAGACTACTATTAAATGCATAATTTTTTTTATTAGTTATCATACCTCATGTTGGTAAAGTTTAAGATGACTTGAAAGATAGTGTATGGTATTCCTTTCATGCCTTATAACAATTTGTGAACCTTAAAATACCTTAAATTTATTTTCTTTCAGGCTTGATTCTTTTGTCAATCCTTGTAGTAGGGCTTCATATTAGACAATCTTGTTTGTGCATTGAAACTCAAGTTTTCATGAAACCAATGTTTTCTTTACTTGTGGATACTTTAGTATGAATCCAACACTTTCACCTTCTAGAGACTTGGATCCATAAAAAAATAACGTCCACATATAAGGATCCCTTTTTTTGGTTCAAAAGTTGATTTCAAATTTTCAATGTTTTTTTAATTGTTGGGGTTAATGGAGTTAGTAATTATCACTAATATATCCTTGGAGATTATGTTAGATAGTACACTATAAGTAATGTTAGTTTTATCTACCATATCACAATTAGGCTTAACAATTTGAGTGTAATGAAGGATTTCATATTGTGTGTTTGATTCCTCAAAATGAGATATTTCAGATGTGTAGTTCCCCAAAAATGTGTCATATGAATAATTTCCCAAAATTGAATTATTAAACATCACAGGTTCATTGGGATCATTCAAATCAGTAACCACATGCTTAATATATCTTTCTCTATCAATTCTGATGTGATCTAGTTTTCAATTGAAAGGAATCCATAAATGTGACCAATCAATAGAATAACACCCATTCAACATAGCAGACCAATATCTACTCAAAAGAATTCCATAATTATGAGGTATGTCTACCATAATGGTATCAATAGTTTGAATAATTTTAGGATTAGTAGATATTTTGATTAAAACAATTTTTATTTCCTCATTACTTTGACTCGAGTTTTATCTAACTTTATAATTTGAAGATCATGTGCTTCAAGCTTGACATTAATCTTCTCACATAATTTAAGGGGAATTACATTAGAAGAATCTCTATGGTCTATCATGCAATTATGAATATTCCTAATGAATATTTTAAAAGTAATTAGGAAACGGGGAGTAGTAGATCTTGACCTTTGTCCAGTTAAGGATGCATTTGTGGCCACTTGACTCTTGGATGGAGTGTCGTTGTTCGATAGGTTATATTTGGTTGTTCCCTCCTTTGTCCCTAGACTATATTCTTTAGTGTCATTGGAAGTCGTTCTTTGTAGGTTTTTAATCAAATTTTCTTGAATGTGAGGGAGTTTCATGAGTTCAAATAGGGAAATATTGTATTTAGTTTTCTTCAAATCTTCCAAGAAATCGTATTCTAGATTTTTTGGGGAAATGGAAGGAGAACTTGGCTTAGGCATTTGATCATTATATTTGTGGTTGGAGTGTGTGATTTTAGAAATGTTGGGAGTAGTGAGGTTGGTAAGAGATGATGTTTTCTTGGTATTGGAAGTTGTAGTTGTGGGAAGATTGGAAGTGTTTGGGGGTGTTATGAGTTGTTCTTGCTTGAAGTTTTTGTAGTTACATCATTTTGAGACAAGTGTATTTCCTCTATTTATTATTACTCTCTAC
>ML782549.1:30905-96737 GCA_009831015.1 Picea engelmannii | reverse complement strand
GTATTGGAAGTTGTAGTTGTGGGAAGATTGGAAGTGTTTGGGGGTGTTATGAGTTGTTCTTGCTTGAAGTTTTTGTAGTTACATCATTTTGAGACAAGTGTATTTCCTCTATTTATTATTACTCTCTACCATAAGTGATATCCAGAAATGAGTTCACCTGTTTATCTTATGTTCAAGATTCCTAAGACTCTTCTTGTTGTTCATGATTTTCCTCTCCTTCATCCTTGACCCCAGTCATATTTTTTTTTGCCCAAGTTTGTAAAGTTTGAACAATATATTCCATATTAATCCAATACTCCTCGCAAGGATTGGTTTTATTGGTTGGGAGAGTACTCTTTTCTTTCTTGGGGGGAAATCTAAAAAAAATATTTTGGTTTGAAGATCCTTATCCACAAGTCTTCTTCAAATATATTAGTTCATTAGAGAGTTTTTTTTTTTTTTTTTTAATTGGAGAGATTCGATCTCTATGGAATCAAAATATTTCTTCTCTTCTGAGGGTTTGACATGATTACTTTGGTTTTACCTTTGTCTTTGGATGGTTATGCCCCATGATTCCCTTTTAAACTCAACATGTTCTTTTCAACTTTAAGAGCTTCCTGAAAATCTTCTTCGAGGGTGGCTTTCTCATCTTTCTTAACAAACATCACCATGGACATGGGAAAAATAGAGGTATATAATTCAATGGAAATGTCTTTAGTAGGGTAACTAAGCATTGATTGTATTCATTGACCAATTCCTCAGAATCCATTTTAATTCTTCATGGTTCTAGGACTAGGACTAAACTTGTTGGTGTGTTGTTTTCCCCAAATTTCCTAAGAAAAATGGTGTCAAAATTTCTCTAACTAGTTATGGAGGGTTCCTCGAGAGAGAAGAACCTTGTCAAATATTTATTCTCAAAACTAAAGGGGAACAAGTGAAAAACAACATCCTCATGTCAAATATTTTGTAGTCTTATAAAAATAAAGAAATTATTTATTTGGTCTTCAACATAATCCTTTCGATCGAGGTCAAACTTTGGGAGGAATTTCTTAGGGTTTTTAGGCATGTCAGAACTATCCCAGGTACCATGATTTCATTAGGAACAAAACAATGTTGACAAGCTCAGGGACTTTGATTCCCATTAGCTTCGACCATATTTGGAGAGTGATACAAGACAAGCTATAATAGGTTATTCTCTAGTTCACTCTCATGTTCTTCTTCCTCCTTAGAGTGCTCCCCGAGCTTGTTTCTTGTTGTATAAGGTGGGGGTTTTGTAGGAGAGGGAGGTCTACCACCAACACCACTAACAATCAAGAAACATTCAAGTCTGAAATCTGAAGTCTCGGTAAAATATTTTGTATCTTGGGGTAGGTGATATCTCGAGGTTCCGACAACATAATTTCCTTGATATGTTAGTAAATCTAATAAATTTAACTTTTGTTGCACTCTTATTTAAATAAATCTAAGAAATTGGTAGTGATATAATATTTTCTACACAAATTTATATAACCTAATACTCATAATTTAAATATAGTAGGAATAATGTTGAGGCTTGTATAACAATAGTAGGAATTGTTGACCCCATGTTGCGAGAGAAAGGAAAGACAAAACATGGCCCAGCCTGATATAGCTTCATAGTTAGACACACTTTCCTTTCTCTTTTAGATGCTTCATCTCATCACCCTATTGTAGTTGTGTTTCCCTCCACAACTCTGAATTGGGATGAAAATGATTGGGGACCGATCTATGCCTCCATCACCCCTACGAATGCCTGAAACTTTTTTTTTCATTATTTATTATTTATGGGTGAGATTAATATATAAGTTTTATGAGATAATAATAGAATAGAAAAGAGTAAAAATAATATTTAATATATGATTTTGAAGATATAATAATATAATAGAAAAAGGTATACATTGAATATAGCTTGAGTGGTTGGAAAAAATAATTGTTACCCTCCTCACCGAGATTTAATTCCTTGTAATTAACATATTATACCTATAAATCTAGTCATTAATTTAGCTTTTTAAAAATAACTTATATTTAATTTGAATGAAATCTCAAAACCTATTCTACTTCTTATATTTAATTTGAATGAAATCTCAAAACCCATTCTACTTTTTATATACCATGACACTATTGAAACTAAGGGCAATGTGAGATTAAGAAATATTTAACAAATCTAATAATTTATCATGATAAACTATTAAACAACAATGTTTTTAAATAATAATTGGTGTCAAATGCTCAAAATTTAAAATCTCATTTAAATGGCTGAATGCTTGAAACAATAAAGTATATATCTACTCGCTTTCACATGGGACTCCAAGAACCATGAGTAGTCATTCATGGTAAAAAATTATCAATCAAAGTGAGTCGCGTTAAAAAAAATTCATATCACTAAAATACTGACAAAATTTCACTAAATTACAAGAAAAGTCTAGTAACTCGCATTACAAAATTCCACTACCGGAGTTGGGCCTTACTGAATCCATTGCCGGATTTTGCATAACTCTATTCATAGGCATCATGCCTATTTGTGGCTGCACTGTCATCAGCGTGGGTGATTGGATGCCTACCTGTTGTTGCCTTGTCATCAGCATGGGTGATTGGACGCCTACCTGTTGTTGCACTGTCATCATAGTCGGTGTTTGAAAGTGCTGTTGTGCGGCCATTGAAGCTGGAGAAAGGAAGACTCCAGGAGGCTGCATGGGTTGAACATTGAACTCCTACGAGTTGATGTCCATGACTACGCCAACAATAACGAGCGCCTCCCCGTACGCTATCATGCTTCCCACTGTCCCTCCCACGTAATTACCCCGCGCATTTGTCAGACTGACTTTGATTCCTGTACCACCTTGGGTACGAGCGCCACGTGGGAATTCTCCGGTCAGGGATACAATTTCAAACAGCCCAGTCTGATCCACAATCCCTCCTACAGCGACAGGCTACTGCAGAGTAACATTGGTGACATACCCGCTCCCACTGATAACGACGACTCCGAGCTAGCAAGTGCGCATGAAAGTTTCCAGTATATTTGTGATGTCGAAGACACTGGGGACCTTCAGTACATGACTTTTCATCGTGTCTGATATCTCACGGATTCCAGTTAGACGATTCTTGGGCTTGTTCTTGGAACGGAGAGGCCTGCCGCGCGGCCTTCGGGTCACCATCTTGGGCTTGTTCTTGGAACCGAGAGGCCTGCCCCGTAGCCTTCAGGTCACCATAGCCCCACCCTCTGTCGGAAACTCCTCATCGGCCTTCGTGGCGTAAGTGTTACCGTTCAATCCACTATTGGGGATATTTTCTTCGAAACAGAGATTTAGATTAGTTTGAAGATGAAAACCTAATTCCATACCCGATTCTACCTCCATTATTCTGCCATCCTCCCAGATCCTTTCGGCCATGATTGGAGATCTAATTTACAGAGACCTAGCATTTAATAGAACTTTTCGGCCTTTCTGGTTTTCCCTTCAAAGTCTTGCTATTCTAGATCTATGTTATGTTTTTTTCCTCCGACTTCATATCATATAAGGTTCTTACAAGGTATCCGTTTAAGGTTTCCTAAACCACAAAAAAACAAAGGTAATATAGGTTTTTTTCAAATTGGATCGAATTTGACCCAATTTATAGGAATTTGTTGAACGTAATATTTAATTAACCATGATATGAGACTTTGTCGAATTTGATCACCATTTGAAATTGAATACAACCATGTTTAGGATTGGTGTAGTGCAGGCCTAGTGTGACCCATTTCTTAAACCACAAGCTAGTTTGGAAAAAAAACAAAGGTAATAATCGAATTTGACCCAATTTATCTGAATTTGTTGAACATAAGATTTCATTAACCATCCTATGGGACTTTGATCACGATTTGAATTTGGATAACTATAAAGTTAGAATTAATTAACCAATGGTAATATAGGTCAAATACTCTTATAGCAAATGGATTTCTAGGGTTTAGGTTAGTAAGGTGAACCACATGGTAGTATGACACTGCTAGTGGGAAAAAAAACCCTATGGCTACACTAGGGTTTACAATGTAGGCAGATCAATAACCATTTAAAAGTATCCTACTTCTCTAACTACCCCAAACATACCCCAAACTTATGTAGGAAAAACAAAATGAGAAGGATTCGGTAACTGTACCTTTACTCTGCATCTGGTGTTGATCCTCCCGCACTCAATAGCTTAGCTGACTGCAAACCTCCTCCCAAAGTTGGCCTTCATTCAAGGACACACAAACAAAAAGCTACAAGCATAAATTTCATACATAAACAAGGGTTATACGTTAGAATAAAAACATAAATCAAATGCAAACATTTGACACACCATGTTTTGGGATATGAAAAATACTTATTTTATTGATAATACATTGATCACTTACAACCAAATTCGGCTACTGCTCCTTGAACCTAGTCCGGGCTCCTCTTAACCAATCTCCAAGTGCACCTTCATGTATCTTTCTCCTCTCAAACTTCTTCTTGGGAAATGGAATGGGTTTTGATGGAAAAAAAAGGAAAAAATGAGGAATTCTGAGACAATTCTCACAACAAGGATGCAAATGCTTGGGGTAAGGAGGGGATGTGAAACGGGAAAAGTTTCACTGTTCTTATGTATAGATGTGGAATGAGACCTCAACACCTCATTTTATATGAAAAAAGGATGGTTATTCGATTGGGTGACAGACTATAGGCAGTGGATTAGTTGGAAAACTACCCAATAGCCTGTAATCTCAATGACTTCCTTACAATTTTTTAACTTTTGCAACTTTTGCAAGTATACTCAGGTTGTAGTGGTGCAACATGCATATGTACATGGGTTGTAGTGGTGCAACAAGCGTATGTACAAGGGTAAAATTGGTGAAGGGCACGTACATATTCAAAAAATGAGTTTTTAAGAAGAGGGCCCAATGCCAGGTATGCATTTGTAGAGAAATTTAAGGTTATAACAAATGCCCTGAAATGTGTGAAGTCGAAATAGAATATGATGGCCAAAATACATTACAAAATATTCACCAATGTACTAAACGATTGATCTTGGGACCAGAGTTCGGAAGGTGCCATCTACAAAATAACAATTGTCTCTCTGAGGCGGGAATACCCATGCTCGAGATGAAATAAATCATGGATGTCAATCAAATACACTACAGATCCATGTCATATAACTATATAAAGTGTAGCCGCGAGCAATACACAATGGATCTACATCTCAAAATCAAAGATATACAACTATAGTATCCATATTCAAGAAGCCAATAATGCCCGATGGTTGGAGATGAGGTCTTCATAGCTCGAGCAACAACTTCAAGATCTTCAATACTTGGGTAGGAGTACAATGTGAGTGTATGACTTCACTACCCAAAGGTCTTTGACAACACGTCGGGAAAATACAAGAGGATCTCGATGATCAGGTAGAGAACTTCATTGATTCCGAACAAGGACTTGATTGGACTTTTGGGATGGTTGGGCATGAAGGCAAGAAACAAACTGTAGAAAGGCCGACTCAGGCTGGGTGAAACTTCCCTTGGACAAGAGAAAGAAAGATGATCAAACTCATCTAGCATTATATCGACATAAGTTCATGATGTAGGAGGAAACAAAAACTCTCCATGTGTTTGGAAGAGTAACCAAACGGAGGAGGACACAACTATATGTAGCGAGAACAACTTCCTAAAGTCATATTAGATCCGAAATCTTGGCGAACAAACTAAAGGATGTGCTTTGTCCAAAGGCGACTCATTTTGTTGCCAAAAAAGAATATATATTTCCCATCCCCTCTTTTTGGGTTTTTTGATTTTTTTTTGTCTTTTTCAATTTTTTAAAGAGCCTGAAAAATAATAAAAGAATGCTACATTACAAAGGAGGAATGAGTGTCTCAAGGATACTAGTTCCAAGCGCAAGGAACATACAAATTTTTAGAGCAAGGAGACATGTTCAGGAAAATGACACTCGGCGAAAATTCCTCCATGGGTCAATGTGTTAGGTCGTAGAGGCAAAGTGCTAGAAGGCTTGTGTATAAGGCAAGCTTCAAAGGTTCAATTGAGAGAAACATGGAGTCAACATTAGGCAAAAGATGCAAAGATGCAAATGTGATTAGCAAGACACGACAAAACCCCCTTCAATGTATTTTTCATGTGTCGCGAGAAGGTAATCTCAATAGGTTTTTTCACGTTTAGAGAGTCTGTAAAAACGTAAACAAAGACTCCACTGGGGTATCTTTTTTCTGAAATAATCTAATTAGTTCGAAAAAGGGATCAAATAGCACTGAAAATACATCTATTCAAAAACATTTTAACGAGTATGACAAAGACAACATCACTCAACAATATTTTCAATTTTAAGGAGTCTGAAAAGAGCTTAGCTATGGAATCACAACCTTTTTCTATATTTAGTCTCATTAGCTTGAAAAAGTATAAAATCTACTGAGGAGAACTCTCCCGGCAAGACGAATCTCCTGAGGTGTAGAGCTTGACAAGCTCAGTACCACATAAATTATCAATTAGGTATTCATATTTTATTTTGTAGCTATTAGATAAAACAAGGTCGTCATCTAGCCATAAAGGATTATGGTTGGAATCAATGCCTAAATTAGTAGCTTATTTAGTTGCAGTCCTAGAATTAAAGCCTCCAAGCATGAGGATATTACCTTCATTTTTCAAACTATATATATCTTGCTCTAAATTATTATAGGGAGAAATATAATGGCCCCTGAGCCCAAAGTTATCAGCAACAACAATCCCCTGTGAGAGTTTACAAAATGATTTTTCTCTCAATTTTCCTCCTCCTCCTCCTCCTCCTCCTCCACCTCTTGCAGAATTTTCCAATCCAAAATGAGACCCCCCTTCAAGTCCTCTGATCCATTCCTTATCCTCCTCTCTCCAATCCCCCTCTTTAATTTTAGAAAAACATTGTCCCCCTATTAATTCCCCAAAAACATTATCCCCCAATTAATTACTTCACCCACCTTTTAACAATAAAATAATATAAGTCTCATTTAATATATTTTAATAATTAATTAAATTAAAATTAAAAATATGATAAAAATTAATCGATTTGGGTTGTTACATACACCCACCCTTCAAGAAACTTCATCCTGAATTTAGATTAATTTACAATACAAGGGTAATGACACATGATTCATACATCCACATCAAATAATAAACATCATCAATTTAAAACATCAATACATACTAGCGTGCATGTGCAAGGCATACATGTGTAGCTAGCACATATAGGACTCACACATGCACTAATGAATATAATTATCACTCCTAAAGTAATTATTTCATGTGTCCAATCCAATCAACAAGACTATTAATTTCATAAAAGATAGTAGACCAATTAAATGTTTGCAAAATCTCTCAATTATAATAATTTAGAACAAACAACATTCACTTAGATAATTGTAGTTTAGTTAATCAAATATAAACAAACACACACACACAAACACACACACACATATATATGTTTTTAAAAATTCGGAAATCAAGAAATTCTACCATAAGGAGAAATCCCCACACACTCTCGACTACTTCTAGTCATCCTTCCTCCCTAACCTACTTCCATATTACATACCTATCCTTCCTCTGTTGGACTATATTGGAGTGTCAACTATATTGACATAACTCTAGATAGAACCCGTAAGCAGAAGTGTCAACTCTCTTGACCAAGCTTCCCCAGTAAGCAATTGACAGTCATCATCACACGTCGAGGGGAGCGTGAGCTAACACTCCCCTCCCATGACTCTAGGTTTCATAGGATACATGGTGGGAAATGCCTCCACCCCTCCTAATAGAACTAGGGTCAACACCTTACCATGGAACATATAGTGGGACTGTGTTTCTGGTAATTTTTTTATCGTATATTCATTTTTAGGCAATCTCGCCACCTGAAAACATGCACTTGTCCACATTCCATAGAAATGCATTTGAACCAATGTAATTTCATATATAAAATTTATACCATATTGTTTCATGTTCGATGTTCACAACATCAACCTTTTATCATCATTATTTTTTGGTTATTTCATAGCCTCTTGACCTATGGATTATTCTATAGTGCAACTCATACATATCCATGAATTATCATCATGTGAATGCATTTAATCATAATCTCAATACGATATACATGTACCAACAACTTTAAATGTCAAAATTTTCAAGTTACAAAAAGATTGCATAATATCCATCATAATTCAAATAGCATTAAACATTCATAGAATTGACATTCACATAGGTTCATATGTCTTAAAAGTTTAAGTGTATCATTAATAGTTTCACAGTGAATAGAAAAAATATCATTAGGCCTTAAGTAACTCTAGTTGTCTAAGTCAAAAGGTGGCATTACATACACCCAACCTTCGAGAAAACATATTCCCGAGGTGGTCAAAAAAGTGAGGGATGATCTCATCATAAGGTCTTGGCATCCTCCCAAGTAGGAGATCTTGGGCTATACTTGTCCCACTAGAACTTAACTTGATCTACCAGACGGTTCCCGAGCTATCGAACCCTATGGTCCAATATTCATAATGGTTCTATTGTGTAGGTTCCCACGTCTGATACCTGCAACTCCTTCCAATTCAGTTTATGATATTCGTCAGCAACATAATGACATAGAATAGATACATGAAAAACATTATGAGTTTTATGCAAGTTGGGTGGAAGTACGAGACGATAGGAAACGATTCCAATTATATCTTAGATTTTGAATGGTCCTATAAATTGAGGCAACAACTTTGTCCCCTTCCAAAACTGAATGGTACTCTTATTAGGCCTGATATGAATGAAAACTTGATCTCCCACTTTATAACTTCAATGATTCCTATGTGCATCAACATAATTTTTTTGTCTACCTTGTGCTCTCTTTAATCATTGCCTAATATGAATCACATGTTCCTCCATCTCTTGAATCAATTATGGCCCAACTATCACTTGGTCTTCTAACATTTCCCAACTCAACGGTATCCTGCATGGCCTTCCATACAGATCTTCATAGAGTGGCATTCCAATGGAGCTATGAAAACTGTTATTGAGGCGAGCTATACCAAAGGTATTTTCTTCTCGCAATGGGTTTGATGATCCATAACATACACCTTAATCATTTCTTCCATAACTTGATTTACTCTCTTAATTTTCACATCTGTTTTAGGATGATAAGTTGTGCTTAAGTTCAAATGAGTTCCCAATGCTAATTGCAAACTTTTCCAAAATCTAGATGTGAATCAAGAGTCCCTATTTGAAATGATATTCTTGGGTAACCCATGAAAACATATGACCTCACTTATAAACACACGTTCCACATCAATGACATCATAAGTGTCTCTAACTGGAATAAAATGAGCACTCTTGGTCAACTTATAAACTATCACAAGAATGGTATTTTGTCTATGCAATGTGAGTGACAATCCCACAACCAAATCCATATAAATGACTTCCCACTTGAACATAGGAACATCATGCAGTTGTAGGAGACTTTTCGGGTGGTGGTGATCAGCCTTCACTTGTTGACACTCTAGGAACTTAGAGATGAAATTGACTACATCACGTTTCATACCTACTCAGAAGAAAATATTCTTCATGACTACATACATTTTCTTCACACCCGGATGTGCATAATAAAGTTCTCTAAGGGATTCCTTGAGTATGATGCTTTGAATGTACTAACCTTTAGCGATGTACATCCTTCCCCGATATCTTAACAATCCATCTACTCCCAGGATATATCCTTCATACTTTTGATCTACTTGCCTGCCACTTTGGAGGGTTTAAGTAAAGTTTAAAAATCAACTATCTCCAAGAATTTTCCCCAACACACACTCCCTCAAATTAATTTTTAAGGGTACCAAAGTGAATACATGTGGTATCCTTCTCAAGGCATTCGTAACCACAATCTCTTTTCCTTTTCTATACAAAATGAAAAAAAATCGTACTCACGCATAAGATCACTCCATCACCTCTGCTTGGCATTGAGATCGCTTTGATTGAAGAGATGCTTTAAGATTTTGTGGTCTATTTTGAGCTTAATATTTCTCCCCACTAGATAGTGCCTCCAAAGTTTCAGAGCTAGAAATACAGTTGCCAACTCTAAATCATGAGTAGCGTAAATCACCTCATGTTTCTTCAACTTTCTTGACACATATGATATCAGTCCTCCATCTTGCATTAGCATGGCCCCCAATCCTTTCTTCAAGGCATACGTCTAGACTGTGAAGTATTTTCCCATATCTGACACTCACATAATTGGTGCAGTAGTTAGTAACCTATTAATCTCGATGAATGCACTATCACATTCTTTTCTCCATTCATACCTAACCCCCTTGTGCTACAAGGTGGTGATGGGTTTTTCTATTTTAAAGAACCATTCCAAAAAACTCTAATAGTAACTCGCTATCCCCACGATGCTTCTTAACTCATGAGCATTTTTCAGCACTGGCCATTCCATAATGGCCTTTACCTTTTCTGGGTCCACATAGATTCCTTCACTATAAATGATATGACCTAAACAGTGAATTTTTTTCTAGATGAAAGAACACTTCAACAACTTGCCATACAATTTGTTCTCTCTAAGGCATGACAACACCATCCACAAGTGTTCCTCATGCTCTCTTTCATTCTTGGAATAGATGAGAATATCATCAAGAAAGACCTGTACAAGGTGGTCTAAGTACTTTCATAATACACCATTGATGAGGCTCATGAATATTGTTGGTGCATTGGTCAAACCAAAAGGTACTACAATGAACTCATAATGCCCAAACCGATTTCAAAATGTAGTTTTAGGAATATCGCCTTCCGTAATCTTTAACTAGTGATACCCTGATCGTATATCAATTTTTGAGAACATTGCTTCTCCTTTCATCTAATCAAAGAGATCATCTATCCGTGGCATTGGGTACCTATTTTTCACTATAGCATGATTGAATTCCCTATAAATTATACACAGTCATAAGGAACCATCCTTCTTCTTCAAAAAAATTACTAGTGCACCCCATGGTGAGACACTAAGACTTATTAGCCCTAAGTCAACTAGTTCTTTCAACTACATCTGCAACTCAGAAAGTTATGGCACTGTCATCCTATATGGAGTCTTGGAAATTGGCTCGACACTAGGTTTTATCCTAATGGTAAAATTAATCTCCCTCTCAGGAGGTGATCCTCACAATTCTTTCAGAAAAACATCCTTAAACTCCGACAATACTGGATACTGGTCCAAGGAGGGTCCTTTCCCTTCATTAATTGATTCCACTACATATAAACAACAAGCTTTCCTCATGCAACACTTAACCTTCATGATCCAGAAAAAGCGTAGAGACACCTTCCTCCATACACCATGGATCTCTACTAACCGCCCTTCATCATCAACACAAAGCACTCTCTTCACGAAACAATGTACCAAAGCTCGATGGGATTCTAACCATTACATTCCAATGATTAGGTCATACCTCCCTAGAGTATTGACGTGCACCTTCAACCTAGTAGTACACACTCCCACGTCTACTAGACAATTATCGACACTAATTCCTACCGCTTGTTTTTCCCCCAAATCCACATCAACTTGTTTAAATTCATCGTTCTCGTAGGTTTCCAACCCACACTTTTCTAATTCACAAGGTGAAATAACTATATGTAGCACTAGAATCAAATAAAATTTTAACATTAACATGATTTAGCATACCTGACGAATCCACCACATTGGATTGATTCTCTTCTTGGCAGTTTTTAACCGCTACATAAATATGGTGGCTACTACTTGCTTGTCCCAATAGGGCCTTTCCTTCTCTATGCATAAATCATGCTTGTGACTATGGAAAATCATGGTGGTAATGGGTCCTCCACACCCCCAACAAGTAACCCCATGTGGAACCTAGGTGCTTCTCTATAAAGGCCTATGAAATGAGTTCCTTCACCTAGAGACCCTTCCCATACTTATTTCTCCCTAAGAAGGTTGTTGACCTTCCTGCGTCATTGCTGATGAGTGGGATGTTGCACTCGCTACCATTGAAGTACATGTAAAAACTTTTCACAGTGTGACTCTATTTTCATAAGGAGGTGGACTAGAGATTCCTCCCATGGAGAAGGTCCTAGGGGCCTTCCCCATGAATCCATTATGTTGTGGAAATGTTGATCTCATACCTCTTTTTAATCACATATGCTCCTTCGTGTAACATTCATTTTAAACTCCTTCAGCTACTCATGATGGTTTCCACATCCATACCATGGCCCTTATCTTAGGGTTTAACCCATACACAAAACGTTCTTCTTGTCATTGATCGATATCCATGTACGATACATATTTTACTAACTGCATGAACCGAATCTCATATTCTTCCATGGTCCTATTTCCATGAACTAGAGCATGAAATGCTCCTACCTAATGTTCCACGTAATATGCAAGGAAATATTTCCTTTGAAACCTTTCCTCAAAAAGCTCCCATGAGACGATATCTGGGGTAAGGTGCAATTGCCTCTCTAGGTTACCCCAATAGTTCAAGGCATTGTCCCTCAACTGATAGATTGCAATCTTCTCCTTATATGTGGAAGCATAGTCTCTTAAGGAGAAACATCATGTCTTTCCTTCCAACCATGCTTCTTCACATTCACTTGCATGACCCCCAAGAAACTATGGGAGTTTGATCTTCTGTAGTTCACTTTTGATATCCCCTGGTGGAGTCTCTCCCTCTGATTCCCTCGCCACTTTCGGGTTAACCACTCCAGATGGTGGGGGTTCCATTTCAACATTAGCTGACTGACGTCCCTTTAATGTCTCATTAATAGCCTCTAAAGAGCACAAAATGAGAGATAATCTAGGCGATGGTGGTGGAAGCACCACCCTTGGTGGTCCTACCGACAATGCCCCTGTTGGATGGTGATTGGATTCCTACTTGTTGTTTCATTGTCATCAGCATGGATGATTGGATGTCTACCTATTGTTGCACTGTCATCGGTGTTTGAAAGTGTTGTTGTGCGGCCATTGCAGCTGGAGGAAGGAAGAGTCTAGGAGGTTGCATCAGTTGAACATTGAACTCCTCCGAGTTGATGTCCATGACTACACCAACAATAACATCTGCCTCATCATATGCCATTAGGATTCCCACTATCCCTCTCACATAATTATCCCACACATCTTTTAGACTAACTTTGAGTCTTGTACCACCTTGGGTACGAGAATCGCATGGGAATGCTCCGGTCAGGGATACAATTTCAAACACCCCAGTATGATCTACAATCCATCCTATAGTGATCGAACTCCTCAAGTTAATGTTGGTGACATACCCTCTCCCACCTATAACGACGACTCTGAGCTGGAAAGTGTGCATGAAAGTTTCCAGTATATCTATGATGTCGAAGCCACTGGGGACCTCCAATATAGGACTTTTCATCGTGTCTGATATCTCACAAATTCAAGTTAGAGGATTCTTGGGTTTGTTCCTGCTGCATGGCCTTTGGGTCTCCATATCCCCACCCTCCACCGAAAAATCCTTATCATCCTTGGCGTCATCAATGTTACCGTTCAATCTGTTAAATTATGAGCTTGATTTATTATGCGGATTAATTCTTTTATTTTCTTCAATAATTTGATTCCATCTTAATATACTTTAACAATTCCAAATCATAATCTAATAGCAATAATTATGTAGATAAGTAAGCATGCATATCAACAACACATATACCTTGGGGAAACTGTGTATAAGGAGAAAAACCCCAACAAACAATATTCCTTTATTGCATTAATAATGTAAGATCTCTTACGAATATCCACCATGAATGTTCAGATCTCAAAGAGCTTGCCAAGATGACTCTGACCTGACAAAGACTTACAAGACCTTCCTGAAATACACCTTTGATATGTTTCCTCTTTATCACTGATGTGCTCCTCTATTTCTTCACCCTCAACCTGCATATGAAAACTTTGTTTCAAAACTGTGTTACAGAACTATGTTGAAGAGAGGGTTCAACCTCCTCTTATACAGACTGAAGAGGGGAAGAGGGGAAGCTCGAAATAGTAACTTGATTGCATGCATTAAACATAACTCATATTCATTCTTTAGTTCGAACTTAGAACTATACTTGATATTGGTTACAAATAATCTTTACAGTTTAGTTCGAACCTAGAACTAGACTTGAGATTGGTTACAACTTAGCATTACACTTTAGTTCAAACTTAGAACTAGACTTGAGATGGACATGCTTTAGTTCAAACTTAGAACTAGACTTAAGACATTAGTTGCAACTCCACATTACACTTTAGTTCTAAAGTACAACTAGACTCAAGACTTTAGTTGCAACTCAACATTACACTTTGGTTCTAAAATAGAACTAGACTCAATACTTTAGTTGCAACTCAACATTACTAAAATAGAACTAGACGCAAGACTTTAGTTGCAACTCAACATTACACTTTAGTTCTAACATAGAACTAGACTCAAGACTTTAGTTACAACTCATGACAAGGCAATTCAAAATTCTCTTCATGGTGGATAATATTTACACGTGCCAACACACTAGATCAATACAATTACATGATTTGTAATATTAGGAATATTGTTTGTTTCTAGCTCATGGGAATTTTATATTCAACCTAACTTTTTCTAGATGCCTTGAATTTTGTTGATGGCTCACAAGTTTTTACTAGGCTCACATAGGTTGTATGTTCCCACTGAATTTTTCACTACTCTGTCTATGCTCACATAGGTTGTATGCTCCCCCTGACTTTTGCACTAGACTGTTTATTCTCATAGAGGTTGTACATTCCCCATGAATTTTTCATTAGACTCAAATTGCATCTCATTCATCTTGACTTTTGGTTTGACTCACAAAGTTTGTACATTCCCCCTGGCTTTTTCAATACCTCCCAAGATTGGTTCATTCTCCAAATCTCCCTGGCTAGCCCCAGGGTGGCCCATATTGCCTCTCTTTGGAGAATGGTTGTCGATGCTGCCAAATTTAACACTCCCTCTCAGCAAGGGAGTCATTCTCAGCCAAACGAAGCTTTCTTCTCATCTACATAAACTTTCTCGAAGTCAGAGGCTTGGTCAGGATATCAGCTACCTGCTCGCTCGTGGCTATGTACTATAACTTTACAGTTTTTATCTGGACCAAGTTTCATATGTAGTGGTACCTCATGTCAATATTTTTTGACCTATCATGAAATACCAGGTTCTCTTTCAATTTTATGCAACTTTGATTATCACAGTGAACCACCATCATCTCAATATTGTCACCAAACAACCTAGAAATCAATTTTCTAAGCCATACCTCTTCCTTGCTAGCATCACTTGTTGCAATGTACTCAACCTTTTTTGTACTATGTGCAATGGATCCCTATTTATGGCTTGACCAAGAGATCATAGTGGATCCTAAACTAAAGTAGTATCCGGAAGTACTCTTCTGATCCACTGGGCTTGCTACCCAGTCAGCATCTGCATACCCATGCAGAAATAAACCACCATTGGATGTATATATCAGACCATAATTAATGGTCCCTTTGATATATCTCAATATGTGCTTTGTTGCCACCCAGTGTCTTTGTCTCGTTTCAGTCATGAACTAACTGATTCCAATCACTACATAGCATATATCTGGCCTAGTGTGGATCGTGTACATCAATGATCCAATCAGATGCCTATACATGGTGGGATCCTCCAAATGTGAACTTGTATCAGAATCATGCAGCTTCCTCCGGTTGGTAACCATCAGAGTAGACATGGATTTGAAATCCATCATACTAAACCTCTTTAGTACATCCACTGTGTATTTTCCTTGTCCCGGAAATATCTCTCCCTGTCTTTGAAATACTTCCAATCCTAGGAAGTAATGCATCAAGCCTAAGTATTTCATCTCAAATTCTGAGGTTAGCTCCCTCTTACACTAGGCTATTATCCCTTCATCTCCTATTAGAAAGTGATAAACAACATATAGGATTAGTATAACAGGTTGATTACATCTTACCTTGAAGTATATATTTGCATCAACATCACTTTTCTAAAAGCCTGAGCTTTTAAGAAATCCATCAATCCTGTCATACCAAACTCTAGGAGACTGCTCAAGACCATATAAGGCCTTCCTTAGCTTGCATACATGAGTGCCTTTGTTATACAATATAAAACCATATGGTTGTCCCACAAAGTCCTCATGCTCAATATTTCCATTCAAGAATGTTTTTTTTACATCCATCCGATATAGCTTCCAACCAAGTACGGAAGCTAAAGAAATAATACCTCGAATGGAGGTATACCTGGCTACAGGAGAAAAAGTCTTTTCGTAGTCGATTCTTTCCTTCTGATTGAATCCTCTAGCTACAAATATTTCTTTGAATATTTCCACACTTCCATTAGCTACATGTTTGATCTTATAGATCCATTTGGAGGAAACCATTAATTTCTCTTTTGGCCTTGGCACAATGTCCCAAACATTGTTCTTTATAATAGACTTGTAGTCCTCAAGAATGGAATCCTTCCATACTTGTAATTTATTTTCTTCTTCAAATGAAGAAGGTTCGACATCACTAATGTTTCTCATTAGTGCAACATAGCCTATAAACCTATGAGGCCTCTTCCTTTCCCTGAAAGTTCCTTTGGGAGATCTATCATTTCTGCTTCCCACACTATTTCTTGAAGCCACCCTGGCTTCCTTTTGGCTGGAGGTTCTTCAAGAATTATTTATAAAACTTCATTAGGTTCTAGGGGCTCATTACTTGGCCCTTTATGAGGTTCCTCCCTTGGATCATATGACTCTTCATTTGCAGAAGAGGGTGAAGCTAGCTGAACTACTTCTGAATCCTACTGAAGCTCTCTGGATTTCTTAAATGTGGATTCCTCATGGAAATTCACACCTCTTATTACGTGTATTTTCCTCTAACCTGGTACATAAATCCTATAATTCTTGGAGTTCTCACTGTACCCCACAGAAACTTGTTTCTTTCCTAATCCATGTTTGTCCTCTTTTCCTTAGCGACATGAATATACACAGGACATCCAAATATCCTTAGATTCCCTACTTCAAGTTTGATCCCTGAGAAGACTTCTTCGGGAGTCTTGTTCTTCAAAATAGCATGTGTACACCTGTTATGAATATACACAGTAGTGGAGGTATGTTCTTCCCATAAATAATTTGGCAGATCCTTGTCAAACATCATTGCTTTTGCTACCTCACAAATAGTCTTGTTTTTCCTCTCAATAACACCATTTTTATGAGGGTTATATGGCACGATCAGCTGTCTCTTGATTCCTACTAACTTGTAAAAATCCTCAAACTGAAGAGACTCAAACTCTCCTCCATTGTCTTTTCTAAGGTTTCTGATGTGTTTCGATGTCTTCTTTTCAATAAAGGCTTTATATTCTTTGAATTTATCAAATGTGTCACTTTTAGCTTTAAGAAAATATATCCAACATTTTCTTGATTAATCGTCAATAAAAATGACATAATACAAACAACCACTAAGTGAGGGAGATGACATGGGACCACATACATCAGAATGAACTAGATCTAAGATGCCCTAAGATCTGTTGTTAGTACTAGGAAATGCTTTCTTTATATTTTTACCTAACATGCATCCTTTACAAATTTCATTTTTACTAAGAGAAATAGAGGGCATGCCACATACCATGTTCTGTAGATCTGGAAGATATTTGGAATGAAGATTTCCAATTCTTATGTGCCACAACTCGCTAGAGCTATTCGCATCATGAGCCAATGCCTGAACTGATTGTCCTGACATGACAGACAATCCTCCACTGCGAGTTCCAATGGGTTATGTTGTACTTAAGTGGCTATCTTTATACCATAGTAGTGCCTTCTTGTCCTTGAAGATCACCCAATATCCTTTGTCCTCAAGGGTTGCAACTAATAGTAGATTCTTTTTCAGCACTGGATCATATAATACTTCATCAACATGAAGTCTAGCCCCATATTCCAATCTGAATGAGATAGATCCTACTGCCTCTATCTTGTAACATTTTTCATCCCCAAGCTCCACCTTCTCTGCAAAAGAAATTGTCTCGAAATCCAAGAGAATCTCCTTGTACCCTGTCATGTGCTTTGATGCACCACTGTCTACTAACCAAGTTTTCATCCCCGTGGAAAGTAAACTGGATAAGGCAGAAACCAAATAATATTATTTCCTATTTTCTTGCTCATTAGAAGGACTTTTTTTATTTCTTTTGGATTCATCATCCTTAGCAGTTGAGGCATGATGTTTCCCTTTCCTAGGATATTTCTTTCTAAACCAAAAATCTTTAGAAAAATGACCCGACTTTTTAAAACTAAAGCATTTAATCTTAGATGCATCAATATTCTTTCCTTTGAATGTACCTTTGGTTTTTGGCTTCCACTGAGATCCTTTCTGGAAAGTACCTTTATTCTTTCCCTTGAATCTTGATGCTAAGTCTGAGTGATCTTCGTTCATTGGCTCGCTCCTGGTAGCTGTGTGACTCTCTTCCTAGAGGAAATCATGCCATAACCTCTCAAACGTTGGTTGAATCTCTCTCCCACTTACACTGGATAAGAAGGTCTCCCATGAAGAAGGAAGACCGTAAAAAATGGCCTACACTAAATCATCATCCTCCACTGTCACCCCTGTGACCAAAATCTTATATCTAATATGAGATATCCTGGAATAGAAAGATTCCACTAATTCACCTCTCTCCATCTTCAAATACTTAAGCTTGTGCTTAAGTGTCCTCTTATGACTTGGAGCCTATTTCTCATACAGATTCACCAAGGTATCCATACATTCCTTGACAATCATCAACAAAGTCACTACAGTCATTATTTTTTCTTTGATTGAGTCAAAGATGATTCGCTTGGCCTTTTCTTGACTCTTCCTGAAATCCGTTCTTCCTTAATTATTTGTTGGTTCCTCCACCATTGTGGTCACATACTTCTCAAGATCATGCTCTTGCAAGATATTTGTTATACGGAGCTTCTACACATTAAAGTTGGTAGCTCATTCGAGCCTATCTTCGACCCTGACTGAAATGGAGGATCCCATGGTCCTCACACTGGAAACTTAATCAAGATTGATTGGATCTGTGTGTACCTGCCACTGCACTTCAACACCTTTAACACACCCTAAGCTCTAATACCATGTTAAATTATGAGCTTGATTTCTTATGCGGATTAATTCTTTTATTTTCTTCAATACTTTGATTCCATCTTAATATACTTCAACAATTCCAAATCATAATCGAATAGAAATAATTATGTATATAAGTAAACATCCATGTCAACAACACATATACCCTGGGGAAACCCTGTACAGCGAGAAAATCCCTAGAAAACAATATTCCTTTCTTGCATTAATAATGTAAGATCTCTTACAAATATCCACCATGAATGTTCTGCTCTCAAAGAGCTTGCCAAGATGACTCTGACCTGACAAAGACTTACAAGACCTTGTTGAAATACACCTTTGATATGTGGCCTCTTTATCAATGATGTTCTCTTCTATTGCTTCACCCTCAACCTGCATATGAAAACTGTGTTTCAAAACTGTGTTGCAGAAAGGGTTTGACCTCTTCTTATATAGGATAGAGAGGGGAAGAGGGGAAGCTCAAAATAGTAACCTAATTGCATGCATTAAAAATAAATCAACTTCATGGTTTAGTTTGAAATTAGAACTAGACTTGATACTGGTTACAACTCAGCTTTACACTTTAGTTCAAACTTAGAAATAGACTTGAGATTGGTTACAAATCAACATTACACTTTAGTTTGAACTTAGAACTAGACTTGAGACTGACATGATTTAGTTTGAACTTAGAACTAGACTTAAGACTTTAGTTGCAACTCAACATTACACTTTAGTTCTAAAGTAGAACTAGACTCGAGACTTTAGTTGCAACTCAACATTACACTTTAGTTCTAAAATAGAACTAGACTCAGGACTTTAGTTGCAACTCAACATTACACTTTAGTTCTAACATAGAACTAGACTCAAGACTTTAGTTACAACTCTTGACAAGGCAATTCAAAATTCTCTTCATGGTGGATAATGTTTACATGTGCCAACACCCTAGATCAATACAATTACATGATTTGCAATATTAGGAATATCATTTGTTTCTAGCTCATAGGAATTTTATATTCAACCTAACTTTTTCTAGATGCCTTGAATTTTGCTCATGGCTCACAAGGTTTGACTAGGCTCATAGAGATTGTATGTTTCCCCTAACTTTTGCACTAGTATGTCTATGCTCACAAAGGTTGTACATTCCCCCTAACTTTTGCACTAGACTGTTTAGGCTCACAAAGGTTGTAAATTCCCCCTGACTTTTGCATTAGACTCACATAGCATCTCATTCATCCTGAATTTTGGTTTGACTCACAAAGGTTGTATGTTCCCCCTGTCTTTTGTCAATACCTCACAAGACTGGTTGATTCTCCAAATATCCCTGGCTAGCCCTAGGGTTGCCCATATGGCCTCTCATTGGATAATGGTTGTCGATGCTATCAAATTTAACACAATCCACTATTAGGGATGTTTTCTTTTGAACTAAAATTTAGATTAGTTTGAAGATGAAAAACAAATTCTGGGCCCGAGTCTACCTCCATTATTCTACCATCCTCCCAAAACCTTTTGGCCATGATTGGAGATCTAATTTACAGATACCCGATGTTTAATAGAACCTTTCATCCTTTATGGCTTTCCCTTCAAACTCTTATATTCTTAGTCAGAGATCTATGTTGTTTTTTTTCCTCTGCCTTAATTCCATATAAAGTTCTTACAAGGTATCTGTTTAAGTTAGAGTTTCCCTATTTTTCATGGGTTTGCATGTTCGTTAATGTCTTTGATGTGTGTTTGTTGACTATTCATTGTTGTGATTTTCCCTCAGTAGTTAGAGCTCGGAGCTGAGTTTGTTGGAGGTAATATTTAATTAACCATGTTTGTTGAATGTAATATTTAATTAGCCATATTTGTTGACCGTAACATTTAATTAACCGTCATATGGGAATTTGTCAAATATGATCTCGATTTGAAATTGAATACCGGTAGAATTAGAATTAATTAACCAACTGTAAAATTAGAATTAATTATCCAACTGTAGGCAAAATCTCGCTAGCAATAATAACGGATTTCGAGGGTTTTGTTTTGTAAAATAGGTGTACTTTTTCAAATTTGATTATGATTTGAAATTGAATACGACCATGTTAAGTGTTAGTGTAGTCCAGGTTGGCTCCTATTCATAGGTGATTTTGATAGTTTAGATATATTTGGGTTGTGATTTCTTAAACCATAGGGATATCCTTGATTTGTGGTTTCTTAAACCAGAGGCTAGTCAGTGAAAAAAAAAAACCAAAGGCAATATAGGATTTTTTCAAATTGGATCGAATTTGACCCAATTGATAGGAATTTGTTGAACGTAAGATTTAATTAACCATGATATGAGACTTTTTCGAATTTCATCACCATTTGAAATTGAATACAACCATGTTGAGGATTGGTGTAGTGTAGGCCTAGTGCGATCCCTTTCTTAAACCACAAGCTAGTCTCAAAAAAGAACAAAGGTAATAATCAGATTTGACCCAATTTATCTAAATTTGTTGAACGTAAGATTTAATTAACCATCCTATGGGACTTTGATCACGATTTGAATTTGGATAAATATAAAGTTATAATTAATTAGCCAACGGTAATATAGGTCAAATACTCTTATAGCAAATGTATTTGTAGTGTTTAGTTTAGTAAGGTGAACTACATGTTAGTCTGGCACTGCTAGCGTGAAAAAAACCCCTATGGCTACAACAGGGTTTACAATGTAGAAGATCAATAACTGTTTAAAAGTATCCTACTTCTCTAACTACCCCAAACATACGCTAGACTTATGCAGGAAAATAAAAATGAGAAGGATCCGATAACTGTACCTTTACTCTGCATCTGGTGTTGATTCTCTCACGCTCAATAGCTTAGCTAACTGCAAACCTCCTCCCAAGTTTGTCCTACATTCAAATATAGACAAACAAAAAGATACAAGCATCCATTTCATACATAAATAAGGGTTATATGTTAGATTAAAAACATAAATCAAATGCAAACATTCGACACATCATGTTTTGGGACAAGAAAAATACTTCTTTTATTGATAATACAATGATCACTTACAACCAAAGTCGACTACTGCTCCTCGAACCTCATCCTAGATCCTCTTCATGAAGCTCCAAGTGCACCTCCTTGTATCTTTCTCCTCTCAAAATTCTTCTTGGGAAATGGAATGGGTTCTGATGGAGGAAAAAGGAAAAAATGAGGAATTCTGAGGCAATTCTCACAACAAGGTTGCAAATTCTTGGGGTAAGGATGGGATGTGAAACGGGTAGAGTTTCACTATTCTTATGTCTACATGTCAAATTAGACCCCAACACCTCCTTTTATATGACAAAAGGATGGTTATTTGGTTGGGTGATGGGATATAGGTGGTGTATTAGTTGGGAAACTACCCAGTAGCCCATAATCTCAACACATTCCTTCCAACTTTTTAATTCTTGCAACTTTTGAAAGTATATGCTGCTTGTAGTTGTGAAACATGAATATTTATGCAGGTTGTACTGGTATAACAAGCATATGTACGTGGGAAGTATTGGTGCAGGGCACATACATCTTCAAAAAATGAGTTTTTAAGAAGAGAAACTCAGTGATGGCTTGGGAAAAAAAGCAAGTAAGAGGGCCAAATTCCAGGTATGCATCTGTAGAGAAATTTAGGGTTATAGCATATTCCCCCTAATTTGTGAGGTCATAAGATCATCTGATGGCCGAAATACATTAAAAATTCTTCACCAATGTACGAAACAAATGAGCTCACGACCATAGTTCGGGAGGTTCCATCTGCAAAATAACAATTGTCTCTCTGAGGTGGGCATACCCATGCTCAAGATGAAATAAATCATGATTTCCAATCAAATAGACTATAGATCCATATCATATAACTATATAAAGTGAATATGAGAGCAATACACAATGAATGTACATCTCAAAATCAAAGATATACAAGTATAGTATCCATCTTCAAGAAGCCAATAATGCCCGATGGTTGGAGATGAGGTATTCATATCTCGAGAAACAACTTCAATATCTTCAATAATTGGGTAGGAGTACAATGTGATTGTATGAATTCATTAGCCAGAGGTCTTCGACAGGTCGTCGAGAAAAGACAAGAAGATCTCGATGATGAGGAAGAGAACTTCATTGATTTTGAACAAGGACTTGATTGGACTTTTGGGATGGTTGGGCATGAGGTCAAGAGACAAACTGCAGAAAGGTTGACTTAGGATGGGTGAAAATTCCCTTGGACAAGAGAACGAAAGATGATCAGAGTCAGGAAACATCACATCAACATAAGTTCATGATGCATGAGGCAACACAAACTATCCATGTGTTTTGAAGAGTAACCAAACAGAGGAGGACACATCTCTATGTAGCGAGAGCAACTTCCTAAGGTAATATTAGATTCCAAATCTTGATGAACAAATGGAAGGATGTTCCTTGTCCAAGGGAGACTCATTATGGTCCCAAAAAATAATATATATGTCTTGTCCCCTCTTTTTGGGTTTTTGGATTTTCTTTTTGTATTTTTCAATTTTTTTAAGAGCTTGAAAAAGAATAAAAGAATGCTAAGTTACAAAGGAGGAACGAGTGTCACAATCATACCAGTTCCAAGCACAAGGAACATACTAATATTCATAACAATGAGACATGTGCAGGAAAAGGACACTCGGGGAAAATTCCTCCATGGGTTAAGGTGTCAGGTCGTAGAGGCAAAGTGCTACAAGGATTGCGTATAAGGCATGCTTCAAAGGTTTAGTTGAGAGAAACATGGAGCCGACATTAGGCCAAAGATGCAAATATGAAAATGTGATTATCAAGACACGATAAAACCCCCTTCAATGTACTTTTCACGAGCTCAAAGAAGGTATTCTTGGTAGTTTTTTCACATTTAGAGAGTCTGGAAAAATGTAAAAGAAGACTCAACTGATCTACCTTTTTCAAAAATAGTCTAACTGTTTTGAAAAAGGGATAAACTAGCACCGAAAAGATGTCTATTCAAAACCATTTTATTGAGTGTGACAAAGACAAGATCACTCAACAATGTTTTCAATTTTAAGAAGTCTCAAAAGAGCTTAACTATGGAATCACAACCTTTTTCTAGATTTTGTTTCCTTAGCTTGAAAAAGTATAAAATTTACTGAGGAGAACTCTCCCGGCGAGACAAATCTTCCAAGGAGTAGCTTTTTCCTCCAGAATATATAGGCCGGAAAAAGGGGTAAACTCATGCCAATAGATGTTCTTGTGGACCAATTTTAACGAGTGTGAAGGAGTAAGGTCACTTGGTGATCTTTTCAATTTTAGGGAGTCTGAAAATAGATTAACTATGGACTTCATGTGGGTTACTTTTTCCTAAGTAATCTCCAGGGCCCAAAAATGGTGATAAACCAAAACCAAGAAGAATGTTCCTTTTTCATAAATTTAGTCCCTCAGGCCTGAAAAAGGGTTAAACCTATAACTAAGAATACTCTTCTAGTGAATCGAATATCCTAGAGTATACCTTTGTTCATAAAATTGACCATCTAGACCGAAAAAGGTGTAAAATACCATCGGACAAACGTGCCTTCAAGTTTTAGTTTGGCGAGCGTGAAGGACAACAAGATCGCTCGACAGTATTTTCATCTTTAGAGAGTCTAAAAAGGGCCTAAAGAGGACTCCAAGAGGTTACTTTTCTTAATTAATCCAAGAAAGATTGAAAAGCATAATTGTAGTCTCATCGGATGTTGCTTTCGGATGTCAAAGCGAGCTTGAAAGACAACAAAGTATGCTCATTTTTGGGAGTCCTCAGGGTCGGGCCAAGAGTAATGATGCATCAGACATATGAGGCTCAATCTCATAATCATGATAGGAATAACAGGGACTACTGAGCCTAAAGTCATTAGAGACATCATGGACACCAAAATGAAACAAGGATCTATCTAGAACATCCATGTAAAGGCAGTCTCCACCACCTAGTTACGACACTTCTAAAACATCAAAGATGGTTTTGTGTTGTAATTTGGTGGGATTGATCCTATGGAAAAGTGGAAAAGACAACAAGATGCAGAAAGTGGAGGTGGAATCCTAACTTATATGCAAAATGTTGGAAAATATAACTTTTACCAAAGGACGTTAAAAAATGACCCATTTCCCAAAAAAGTTACCAAACCAAAAGGTAAATTGCATCGTAACATCCAATAAGAAACTCAAGAACTGAGTTAAATGATTTTCAAGCCAGAAAAAATGATAAAAAGGTTCAAAAAAGTGGTAAAAAGGGCCAAAAAAGTCTATAAATAAAAGCTGACAACTCATTTTCACCATTGCAACATGAAAATTAACCAAAAGGAAACAATTACTCCTTTTCTAATAGAGTTGATAGTAGGCCCTCAGATTAGATAGGATGGACTCATTGTGTGTCAAGGGCACTCTTTATATATGTTTTAGGGAATAAGCCCTGTGATGTATACCGGATTATTATTTTTGAGGCATTCGTGCCCACCTATGTACTCTAAGACTTTTGATACATATATTTTCATATTTTATGTATTGTGGATCACATTTCTTTACAAATGTATGCACATGTGTATGTGTGTGCTTCTTTTTATGTGTGTGCAATATGCCAATCTAATACTTGATTATCTGGAGTATCTGTCATTTGATTTAATATCCTAGGAACATGGATATACGTAATGTAATCAAAGTAACTTTCTAAGAGACATACCCTAAGGAATCGTTCTGTGTAAATTAGGACCATATACATGGTAAACCCCATTTAACTGGGACACAACCAATTGAGCATCTAAGTAGACCTAGAGGTGAGAGATGTTGTTGGGTTATGAAAAGGTACATATATTCTCCTTATTTCCATGATTTATGATATCATCTTGACTGAATTTTCTTTTACGTAGGAATACAATAGGATAGGAAATGATTAAAACATCTTCTAGAACTATCATTGAGTTGAAGTTCATAAATTGTAAAATATGGTTGGAATTGTTTGATTTTGGTACAGGAATGGGTAAATTTTGGTAAACTCACGATAGCGGAAGAGATTTCAAAGATGCACAAGATATTGGAGTTTAAATATATGGAGAATAAGGCAGTGTTAAGATATATTAGTTCTCCATTTTTTAAACTTCATAAATAGTAATAGCGATCCTGAGGAAATCTCAATCCCCAGGATAGCTTAATTTACACATATTTTGTAATATATAAAGGGTAGTGAATCCTGGAAAGGATAATCTAAGAATTGTATCTAGGCTTTCAAAATTTAGAATTGCTCTGCACAAATGGTTTCTGTAAATGTTGTCTCAATTATGGAATTATTAAAGGTTTTGAACATTTCCATCATTTTCATATACTAAGTTTTTAGTAGCAGTGCTTCTGAGGAACGAGGTCCCAATCTGAAGGAGTCACTGTCTCAATCTGTATTTTATTAGTTTGATTTTTGTTTCAATCATTAAATCATTTTTTATCATAATTAAGATAATGCATAAGCATGTTAATGTTTTGATATTGTTTTCTTGTAGAAGATATATGCTTTCATTTGAATGTTGTCGATTTGCAAGATACCAGATATATAAAATATACAGAATAGAAATAAAATGCTAGAAATGGTAGAATAACAGTGAAATATCCAGCATAATCTTCACAATGCACATAAATGATACATGAAATAGCAATAGAAAAGCACTTTGATTCGGAAAGAAATGTTCACAGGCCTCTTTGAGGGGGTAACCTCCAGTCGAGAAGCACTCTATTACAATAATATCCAAGATAGGATTCTCATACCCTTGCCTCTTTTATATACTAAATATGTCTATTAAGAGAAGCATCTAGAGGAATATCCTTCTAGAAGCGGAAGCTTCTATTAGGTCTTCTTACATCCGTCCTATTCTATTTTATTGAAATGCCTTATTAATATTGACCTTTATTACATCCAAATACATTGATCTACCTATGTGAGGGTTAGGACCTTAACATGTCCACCCCCTTAAAAACAACCTTGTCCTCAAGGCTTGAGATGTGGAAACTGCTGTAGAATGGTAGCTAGTTCCCAAGTGGCATCTGCTGGAGTCATGTCTTTCCACTATACTAGCACTTCCTTGATGGTTCTCTGATGCATGTGATGCTCACGCTGGTCCAAAAATTCTTCTGGCTGTAGCCAAATGGAGCCTTCTTCAACTAAACCTGGAAGGTTGGTTTGAATTTGGCACCTAGTTCCAATCACCTTCTTCAAGCATGAAACATGAAAAACAGGATGTAGCTTTGAATGACTGGGCAGAGCTAACTGATATGTGACTTGTCCCACATGCTTGAGAACTGTGTAAGGGGAATATAATTTGGGTGCTAGCTTCTGACAATGCTCGGCCTTGAGGGAAGTTTTCGTATATGGTTGCAGTCTCAGAAACACCTGATCCCCTTCTGCAAATTGACGTTCAGAGAAACCTTGATCTGCTTGCTGCTTCATTCTATTATGTGCCATGACCAAGTTCTCTTTAAGGGTACGAAGGATGTCCTCTCAAACTGTAAGTGTTTGGTCAACCACCTGGACCTTCGAGGTACCCAGTAAGTATGAGAGAACTGAAGGTGGGTTCTGTCCATATACTGCTTCAAAGGGAGTCATGCGAGTGGTTGTATGGTATGTAGTGTTGTACCACCATTCGGCGACGGGTAACCATTGAGCCCACTGGTGTTGTTTTTTAGAGGCAAAGAACCTCAAATATTTTTCCAAACACTTGTTGAAAACTTCCATTTGACCATCCATTTGGGGATGATAATATGAGCTGAGATGCAATTGTGTGCCTTGTATCTTAAACAATTCTTGCCAAAAATTGCTTGTGAAAGTTGGGTCTCGATCAAGAAAAGTTGGTGCTGAGAGAGTAGGCGGAGAACTTGATCCACATGATTAAGGTGGTATGTCGAGGTTTTGCTATATATGAGGATATCATCAAAGAAAACTAAGACAAAATGACAGAGAAAAGGGCAGAAGACATGGTTCATGAGGCTCTAGAAGGTGGAGGGGGCGTTACACAAGACAAAGGGCATGACCAAAAACTCATAGTGGCCCTCATGAGTGTGAAAGGTCATCTTGGGAATTTCAACCTCTTTCATGCGTATCTAGTGATAGCCCAAGCAAAGATCAAGTTTGGTAAAGAATTGGGCGCCACTCAATTCATCTAGAAGGTCATCAATGACAGGAATGGGAAATTTGTCTTTGATGGTTAGTTTGTTGAGAGCACGGAAGTCATGACACATTTTCCAAGAACCTTCTTTCTTCAGTACCATGACGGTCGAAGAGGAGTAAGGGCACGTACTAGGATGGATGACTCTGATAGTAAGGAGTTCCTGGACCATTTTTTCAATTTCATTTTTTTGTGCAAAGGGGTGGCGATATGGACATATATTGGGGGGAAGGCTTCCTAGGACAAGGGGAATGGAATGATCATGGACACCGTGGGAAGGGGGGAGTCCTTGGGGAGTGGAAAATATTTTTTGATGTTTAGAAAGGAGGGCTTGGAGGTCTTGGGGCACTGGTGGTGTCTCTGTGGCTTATATGGCATGGAGTTGGGCAATGACACCTGAATGACCTTTTTTGAGAAGTTTTTCCATGTGATGAGAACTGATGATCTCAGATGATCCAACAGTGACGCATTGAAATTTATATTGGTGGCCTCCTTGGTCGAATTTCATGGTTAAGTTCTAAAAATCCATGAGAATGGGACCCAAAGTCCTTAGCTAGTCTACGCCCAACACAATGTCGCAACTGCCCATGTCAATAGCAAACAGATGGGATTTGAGGTGGTAGTCACCTATTTGGAGACACACATTTTCACAGTGCCCTCCACATTTCATAGAACCACCATTGGAAATCATGATTTGGAAATTGTTGATAGCATGGATGTAGAAATGGGTTTCTTGGGCAATGCGGCGATGAATAAAATTGTGGGTGCTTCCACTATCAACCAGAATCATGACCTTTCATTTCTTGATGTAACCGATTAACTTGAGGGTTTGGGTGGCAGAGAAGCCGGTAAGAGCATTGAGGGAAATAATCGGTTCCACTTCGGGAGGGTCGGAGGGAGGGATTATGTCAGAGATTTCTGGTGACTTGGGCACAAGGGGAGTGTCAACATCTTCTTCTTGAATATCCTTAGAGATGGCCATAAAGAGATTTTGTTCCTTACATTTGTGGCCTGGGAAATATTTGTCATCACAATTATAACAGAGGTCTTTGAGTTGGCGTTCAACCATTTCATCCCTGGTCAATTTTTGGATTTTTAATGGGGCAGAGGGAGTAGTGGGGTTTACTGGTTTAGGGTGTGGGATAAAGGAAGGCTTACTGTTTTGAGAGAAAACAATTTTTTGTGCTTAATTATATTTTTTGGTAGCCTCCACCCAAGTCGTAGGTTGAGCCATGAGGACATGGGCCCTAATCTCCTCCTTGAGGCCACTGATAAAACACTCTCGAAAGAAAGCATCAGTCATGCCCTCAGTTCGAAAAGCCAGACGCTCAAATGCAGCTATGAAGCCTTCGACTCTGCCTGATTGCTTCAATTTTTTCAAATGACCCAAATGGTTGGTGTCAGTTTCAAAGCATTCATAAATCTCATCAACAAATTGGGTCCAAGCAATATATCCTTGACGGGAAGTTTTTCTCCATTGCCACCATTTCCAGCGTTCTTGATCTAGATGGAAAACACCATACCGGAGTTTGGCCAAGTCATCTGTAATGTTGTAGAGAGAGAAATAATGTGCCATTTGTGTAACCCAACCAGTGGGGTCTGAGCCATCAAATTTGGTTACATCCACCCGTGGAAGGCGTATGTCCCTTTGAAAGTGATGGGGTTGAAAGGAATGGGAAGAATTTTTACCTTCAGTCTTTTTATGTGCCTCAGGAAAAGAGTCATCTGTAGGGATTTTGAGTTTGGTTTAGAGTGATGCAAAGACAGATTCAAGCTGGGTGGTCAGTTCATGTTTGACTTCCGCCATTGCAAATTGCACGACTACATTTACGAAGGAATTTATGGAGGCATCACGGGAGGCAATAGTAGCATTAAGTTGTTGCACTTCTTGTTGGGTCTCAAGTAAACCAGATTGCAAGGTGTTGAACCAAGACTCTAGTTCTTGGCTACGGGTATGGGCCATGATGATGGGTGAACTGGAAAGGGAGCGGGCGGGGTCAAAACTTTTTGCAGAAAAATGATATGGATGAATGTGATAAGGGAGAAGAGATGAGTCTAATGGAATAGGTCTCAAATAATGGTGAAAACATTTCCAGACAGCTACAGGGTTATACTTTGGTCTAAAGAATGCTGCAGTGCTAAAATCCCCAAATTCTAAACTAGAGAGTATTTACTTAGCAATGTGAACACAGATGCACATCAATAGATCTCGCCGGTTTAATTTGTTTATGTTGTTGTTTATGTTCCCCAATGGTTTGGTATTCAAGGGTTCTATAGACAAGGGTTTTCCCTGTGCTATAGCTCTCTGATATACGTGTGGGGTCCAACAGTAGTACTCGGCCCAATATCTCAGGGCACTAACTAAGGAGGATAGACCATACCCTTAGCCGTACTACCCGACTACCTATGTACTAGAGAGTATCTTCCCGAGTGTTGTTCTTGGTGACACTATAGCAGTCAAGCGACCGATAGGTTTATCTAAACTGGGCTTCAAAAAATCTAGGTCGATCCATACACAGGTGTTTTCTGATGCGCTACCACTCAAAGGGGTACCAACAGGGGTTACAAGGGTGGCCAACAGATGTGCGCTTAAGAACCACTTGTATTTCCTACGTGTATGAATCCCTCAACCATGGGTTTATGTGCGTAACGACAGATCTCTATGGATTAAAGATGCCAGAATACGTCTCTACCCTGGAAAAAAAATACCCACAATTTCTGCCAAGGAAAGTGATCTAATACCACTTGCAAGATACCAGATATATAAAATATACAGAATAGAAATAAAATGCTAGAAATGGTAGAATAACAGTAAAATATCTAGCATAATCTTCACAATGCACATAAATGATACACAAAATAGCAATAGAAAAGCACTTTGATTCATAAAGCAATGTTCACAGGCCTCTTTGAGGGGGCAACCTCCATTCGAGTAACACTCTGTTACAATAATCTCCAAGCTAGGGTTCTCATACCCTCATCTCTTATTTATACTAAATATGTCTATTAAGAGAAGCATCTAGAGGAAGATCCTTCTAGAAGCGAAAGCTTCTATTAGGTCTTCTTACATCCTCCTTATTCTGTTTTATTGAAAGGCCTTATTAATATTGACCTTTGTTACATCCGAATACATTGATCTACCTATGTGCAGGTTAGGACCTTAACACGATTGCTATTCCAAATTCTTTTTTTTGTAGTTTACTGCTTGATAGTTCTTCTCATTTTCACATGCGTTGTTCCTTTCAATTAAATTAGCAATTTTTATTCCTTTCCATTAAATTAGCATTTTTTATTTCTTTCACTTAACTAGTGTTTGATGTTCCTTTTACTTAGTTAGCATTTGTTGTTCAATTACTATTTTGTCTCAATTTACAGTATTCAGTTTTTTCTTTCTAGTAGATTAGATAGTCATCAATAGATCAACTTATTTGCATAGATTCAATTCTTGTTTCTTAATTAGATCAATTCATTCCTTTAATATCAAATTCAATTCTTTTTTATTAATTAGACCAATTCATAGCACATTATAGATCATATTTCAATCATGTTCAATAGGATCTTAGCTTTAGAAACTTAATGAATGTGTGAGGAACTTGATTGTTGATAAACTCATATTTTCTTTAACTACGGGATTTTAGACTCTATGAGATGTATGCATAGACTTTGCTGATATTATTGAAATAGAAGACGAATGATTGGGTTGATAAATTAATGTTAAACTAAAGGTTATTTTTAGGACATCTTTAGAGACCAACATTTTGGCCTCATTTCCGGGGAGAGTTTCAAATATAGCATAGGCTATGTCTCTGGAGGATGAGGTATTAAAGATGGAAGGTAAGAACCTATGTAGGAAATAAGTAAGATTATTATGCCAACACCTACCTCCAATTGATATTTATAGGTTATATAGGTGTTTTTTAATTTTTTGAGTGAAGTGTGTATGAATAAGAAAAAAGATCATGAAAAACGGAAACCTCCACCAAAAATTACCAAATCCCAGGGTTTGGTGCTCCCTGGGAGAAGCACTTTCATATACGATATCATCGAAAAAGAGGAATCTCAAGCTTCGGTTGGACCTAGGAAAGGATCTACCTGAATCCATCAGGAAACAGTTTCACCGGCTATAGCCCATGCTGAGATTCATAGCAAAACTAGAGGGACTAAGCAAAGCTTTCAAATCATAGATATTCCACTCTTCAACCATTTAGACAAGGGACATTCTTGTAATATGGAGGAAGGAGAAGGATAAAATAGTGGGGTTTCCAAGGAAAACTCATCAACATCACCTGAATCTCCTGTCAAAGAAGAAAGCATACCTGAAATCCCAGATAGAGGTAGTGCAATCAAATCCCCTAGGGGATCAAGTAATCAATCAAAAAAATACCTAGGCCAAGAAATTTTTGAATATTATTGGCAGATCTTCGACCAAATGGCACAACAAAATCAACAATGACCCTAGACCTCTAGTCTAGAATATTCAATAGTTGATCCAGTTGCCAATGCCCCCATGAAAGCAATTCCCCTGCATAATCTTCCAAACTTTCATGGATTGATTTCAGAAGACTCGGATGCATTCTTATTCGAGTTTAATGCCCTATATAGGGGTTATGATTACACCTCTGAATGCCAAAAACTAAATTTGTTCCCTTCCACTTTGAAAGGGGCATCTTTGCACTAGTTTATGGGATTGGGAGGCGGAACTATAAACTCATGGGATGAGATGAAACAAGCCTTCTTGACAAAATACCAATATTATTGTAGAACCAGGGACCTAAAATATCAAATATTTCAAATGACTGGAAAAGAAAACAAGACATTAGAGGAAGATGTTGAAATATTACAATATAATCCGCAAAGATCTCCTTATGTTACATTACCAGGTGCGGTGCTCAAAGCCACTTTGATAAAAGGAATGAAAGATGAGTGGGTAGAAACATTGAATTTAATGGGAAGGGTGATATTTATCAAGAAACGTATGATAACATCATTCTATTGTGCATCAGGTGATCATGTGGAAGTACACAGACCAGATCATGAATGTGAACTCCCCTAACTAGAAATAACAATGTTACCAGCGGAGGAGTTACCCGAGATGAAGTCGATAATCTCTTAGAGAATTTAAAAACTAATATTCTAAGGAATCTGACTACACAATTGGATGTATTGCAGGACAAACAGAAATAAGCTGAAGCAGAATAGACTTTGGCCATATTTTTCCACAGATGTAGAAAAAACATGGTCCAGGGGAATGTTCTTTGGATGTGGTTTGGGTTTGCACTATTTGCACCAAAGGTCAAGCAAAGGAGCAATGCCCATCGATCCCTGGACTAAAATTTGTCTTTAGAGAATCATAAGAGGAAACAAAACCATTATACCTGATGGCTCAGTGTTGCCAATGGTAGGCCCGACCTCCAGGTACACTACAAGACCCCTCCTCTTTCTTTCTCGGGGAGTATAATCAGAAGAAAAAATATGGAAACACGTGGCAGGGCCAACCATTTACTAATCAAAGCTGGTAACCCCAGCAATATCCAGCTGTGAATCCCAGTTGGCCGAACCAACCCGCTACGAATCCCATCTCACAGAATCAACCAACTGAAAATTCCCCCTGGCCTAGTGTACAATACTCTACCCCATCTTGGAAAAACCCAAACAACAACTCCTACCCTTCACACTGGTCTAGCATGACTTCCCAAAACCCAAATTGGAACCAAAATAGGCAGCACCCCATGGGAATAACCAATCAACCCATAGGGATGGCCCCTCAAACCCAACCCACTTTGCAAGCCCCACTCCAATTACCCCATAACACTCAACCACCATTGTGCCCTCAATTACCAACCCAACCTCACCCAAATCCCAATAACAGACCAACCCATCTCATCCATATTATGGAGAATGGGGAAGGGGAAACCAACTTGGTAGGGTGCAATGAACTCTGTTTGATATCGGGGCATATAATCTCTTCTAAAGAAAGTAATGATTTCCAAGAGAAGGAGAATAAAAATAACATACAACCAACAACAACAACCTCGACTGTGGTCATAACAAAAGAAACAAATCAGGGAGGAAACAGATTCAAATCATGGGATCCTGATAAGGATGAAACTCTTCCTCCTCTGTTCACCAAAATGTTGATGATAGAAAAACTTGTCGTGTATCCTAACTTGAACATTCCAGGGGAAATCAAGAATTTATGTTGCAATATCCCACTCCTGCAGGATCTGCAAGACATTCCAATTTATGCAAAGACAATCAAGGAACTATGTGGGAGGAATCCTATTAGGAAAATTAAAAATTCATCATCAACTTTTTTTGTGGTAGGAGCCTTGTATGATCTTATTTTTGGGTAGACAAGAACCAATCAAATATGCAGATCCAGGGAACCCCATAGTAACAGTTCAAATCCAGGGATGTTCTTTTCCAAATACACTAGTCGATTTGGGGGCGTCCATCAACATCCTGACTATGCAAACCTGCAACACCCTGGGTTTTGACTCTTTTGAGCCTACCCCAATTATGTTACAGTTGGTTGATCAATCAGTGGTTAGACCAGTCAACACATTACATGATATAGCAATATCAGTCGACTCTTGGGAATATCCAACGGATTTCCTCATCATCAACCCAAGAAGTGGACTCGAAGGGAATCCATTAATACTGGGAAGACCATGGCTCACAATGGAAGATGTGTACATAGGGTGTTGTACGGTAATATGACAATTTCTAGAGGAGGTGTTACAAAAAATATCATCTTATATCCTCCAGCCAAGCCAAGCCCAACTATTGTATATCCACAGTTGCCACCACCAATATATCTATAAAAGGATATATGGACCCCTCTCACGCTGGAAGAATCTCTCAAACTCAAGAACCAATTAGAGGATGATGTGATCAGTGGGTTTATTAACAACTCAGCCATTGTGAGTAACCCTATGTGCTAGATGCTAAAAGTTGTTCTAGATTGTGAAGCACAGGGAGAATCGCTGGAAGATTTAATGGAAAAACAAATCTCGACTACCATTTTTCATAACAACAAATCAGTTGATATTTCATCAAGGAGGTATATGAAAATTAATGCCAATTTATATGAGCAACAACAACAAAAACTAATTCAAATCCTTTCTAAATATCAACAAGCTTTTGCCTGGGAGTATTTTGACATGAAAGGTATTGATTTGCAACTCTGCACACATCATATTTATATTGAGAAATATGCCCGACCTATCCAACAACCCCAAAGAAGATTGAATCCCCATCTTAGGGATATTTTTAAAGAAGAATTACAAAAGGTGTTGGATGTAGATTTTATATATCCTATATCAGATAGTCGGTCAGTTTCCTCACTAGTAATCATCCCCAAGAAAAATGGAAAATGGTGAATCTTTGTAGACTACATGAAACTTAACAAATTCCCCCAAAAGGAACACTTCCCCTTACCTTTCATCCATCAGGTCATGGATACTTTAGCATGGAATACATTCTTTTGTTTCCTAGATTGCTTTACTGGCTACAATCAAATCCAGATTGCCCCAGAAGATCAAGATAAAACTACATTCACATGCCCGTCGGGTACCTTTTCATACAAAGTATTTCCCTTTGAACTATGTAATTCTCCAGCCACATTCCAGAGGGAAATTATGAGCATATTCAATGACTTGATTAGCGAAGGGCTTGAAGTTTACATGGATGATTTCACACCCTATGGAAATGACTTGTATCAAGCTCTGGACAATTTGGAAAATGTACTGGAATGATGCATCACTACCAGATTATGTTTAAGCCACGAGAAATATCACATGATGATAACAAAAGGTGTGGTTCTAGGGAATTATATTTCTGTAGATGAAATTAGGTTAGATCCAACAAAAATAGAGGTAATTCTTAATCTACCTACACCACGCACACAAACTGAGGTACATAGTTTCCTTGGTGCTTCAGGATACTATCACAGATTTATGGAAAAAATTTCAAGAACTGTTGCACCTTTACATGCTTTAACTGGTAATGTGGAGTTTCAGTGGTATGACAAGTGTGATGTGGCATTTGTAGGACTCAAGAAGATGATCTCGACAACACCGGTGTTAAGAGGAGGAAATTAGAAAATACCATTTCGCATATCCATCGATGTATCGGATATTTCCATAGGCACTATCCTTGGACAGGAAGAAGACAAGAAACCCTATGCTATTTATTTTATCAGCAAGAATCTCATTCCTGCTAAATCTAGTTATACAGTAATAGAAAAAGAATTTTTATCTGTTATACATGCGATCAATAAATTTTGTCATTATATAATAGGATATCCAATTATTCTGTATACTGATCATTCTGCTATTAAATATCTAGCTAATAAACCTATTACTAATGGACGGGTCACTTTATGGTTACTTCTGTTGCAGGAATTTGACATCACCATCAAATATCGACCCGAAAGAGAAAATCTTGTTGCAGACTTCCTTTCCTACATACCCAAAACATATGACTCCTTGTCAGTTGAAGATCGATTTCTAGATGAGCATCTGTTTGTTGTTACTTCTAAACCACCTTCGTACACTGATGTGGAAAATTATCTAACAACGGGGAAATTACTAGCACATCTATCATAAAGGGAAAGAAAACTAATCGTCCAGCGTAGCGGATGATTAACTTGGATCGATGGATATTGCTTCCACACAGGGGCTGATTTCTAGATCTACAGATGTGTACAAGATGATGAAATCTATGACATACTGAAGTCAGGACATGATGAGCCCTACAACGAGAATTTTGCAGATCACAGGACTGGACATAATTTTTTACAAATGGGCTACTATTGGTCTGCAATATTTAGAGATACGAAGAAATATGTCCATACCTGTGACATTTTTCAGCGGATGGGATAACCAGGTCAGGCTGATGAAATGCCTTTGAAAGAACAAGTAGTCACAGAACCATTTGAGAGATGGGCACTAGAATTCGTTGGCCCCTTTAATTTGAAGTCAAATTAGGAGGCCTATATTCTAGTTGCAATGGAATACATGACCAAATGGGTAGAGGTAGAATCCTTACCAAAAGCAACAGAGGAAGTAGTCATCAAATTTCTTTTCAAATTATTTGTACGCTATGGACTACCCAAGGAAGCAATCATTGATGGGGGATCACAATTTATAGCTCATAGAATCATGACCATCCTGAAAAAGTATCATATTAAAAACAAAGTTACTTCCCCATACCATCCATAGGAAAACGGACAAGTAGAAAGCATTAATAAAATTTTCGATGCAATTTTGACAAAAATGGTCTCAACAGATTGATAGAATTGGGCTACTGATCTCCCAAATTCCTTATGGGCTTATCACACAACATGGTGTAACACCACTGGCTACTCTCCTTATCATTTAGTCTATGGTAACCAACCCATATTTCCAATCGAGTTTGAGATTAAGACTCTAAGGATGGCCCACGAGATTGGATTGGATCTTACAAAGGTACAAAAACAATGCCTACAATAGCTCAATGAATTAGATGAAGCATGCATGTCCGCCTTGGAGCGCACAACTATTATTCAGCAACAAAGAATGAACTAGCACGATAAACATATCGAGAAGAAATACTTTCAGAAAGGTGATTGGGTGCTTCTCTATGATTCCATATTTCAAGATTTTCCTGGGAAATTATAGATAAGGTGGTTGGGACCATATGAAATTAATGAAGTTCATGATAATGGAACTGTCACTTTAATTATCATCAATGGGTCTGGCTCTCCCTTTCTAGTAAATGGACATTGTCTACAAATTTACCATCAACAGCCTTCAAAATAATCCTTCTGCCAAGAAGTAAGTAAGGACCCTATTGTTCACAATGTCATTCTATATTTTCTATGTTTGTTGTTTTCAAAATAAGGTTGATTTAAGCTACAACAAGGAATGTTAGTCGTCCTCACCTACTTACAGAAATATGGGAGGCCGAAGTGTGCAATGGGAACCAATATTACTATAGGTAACTGAGCATGAAAGAGAAATCCTACACCATCTAGGGTGGATGGAGTACCTCAATCGGTTGTAGGGATACAATACAGACATCATGATCGAATTCTTTCAAAAATTGTAGGGAGAAACCTCCATGGTTCGAAATATACAAATTCTAGTCACTCAAGAAATCGTAGCAGAGGTTACGGGCCTTACTAACATAGGAATATAATGGTATGGAAGATCTATAGTGCTCAAAGAAGATGTAGAATTCTTCGTAGACCCTGGAGAGGAATTGGATAAAAAGGGAAAGGGACTTAACCCCAACACTCTCAACAAACCCTAGAAAGAATTGGAAGGTGTCATACAAAGGTATATCACCTGTGATGAAAGATATGATGTGATCTGTCCACGCCACCTCAAACTACTAGTTGCGCTCAAACAACAGTTAAAAAAAAATTTACCATTTTCTCTAAATTCTATGTTACATGAGGTCGCTATAAGAAAATAGAAGGCAAAAGATCCCGTTACTATCACCATCCACCATGGATTGGTAAAACTGGTAGTAAACAAGGCCCTAAGTCAAACTCAAATGACCTCGGGGGATCTTATTGAGGCCAATAGGCCCTTACACTTAGAGAAATATGAATCAAATCATGAAGACCCAACCGAGGGAATTGAAGTAGCACAAGAAGGGGAACCTATTGCTCAAATGGAAGTTCCACCTCCTCATCCTGAAGTCGAGACAAACCCCATCCAATTTGCAGAGACTCATACCTCACAAGCAGAGGAATCAATGAGGAAGAGATAAAGAGCAATGGTTTCTCCTAAAACCCCCATTGAAGGGAAAAGAAGAAGCATACGGATAAGACGTCATGAAGAAACCGAGGAAACAACAGAACAATCTGAAGAAATTCAGGATATAACAGAGAATCCCTTATAGGAATATGTTCAGGGAATTGAGTAGACAGAACAAAAACCATAAGGAAACAGTCAGGAAGATACCCATACAACATTGGGACACCTCACAAAACAATTTTTGAAAATATATGAGGTAGAGATAGCTTACGTTTTAGGGAGTTTAGGGACCTCAATTAGCAGAGACAGAAACAAGCTAGAATAAAACCAAGCACCAACCTCTCCTTTGAACCCTGTTGAAGATTTCCTTGACATTAAGATGTCACTCCTAGATGATACAACACAAGAAGAACCTCATATTGAGGTAAATACCCTGGTAGGGAAAGCAAAAGAGACATTATTGATAGATCAATGTGAGGAAAATCCTGACAGCTCACAGAAACAGAAATTAGGAAAAAGCCACAAAAAAATTAGAAAGTTAAAATGGGAGAAAACGTTGTTGAAGAGAAGGGTTAAAAAAATTAAACTGTTAAAGAAGAAAGTTCAAAAGATTAAGGAAAGTATCAAGGAATTAAGAAAACAACTAGCTCAAGCCGAAAAGACACATGAAATAAAGAAGAACCCTCTTCTTAGGAGGATAGTCCAAATGAGTTCTATAGGAACACAAACAGAGCTGCATATCCTTGAAGAAATGATAGAAATGGAAGTTCAGATTGATACTACAACAACAGAAGGGGTAGTTGTTCAAAATAAAGAGGAAATTCCTTTGGGAGCATTTGAAATAGAGGAAATTCTAGGAGGAACAACTGCCCAACCTGAGGAAGTAATTCCCACTCCTCTGGAGACCACAGATGTAGAAAATCATACAGTAAGTCCAGTAATGAGTGAAGCAACCTTTCATACTGAAGAGGTATCTCAGTTTCACGATAAAAGTGCCATCATTGAAAGACTAGAAGCAAAACTTGTACAAGCCTAGTAGGCCTTGAATCATACCAGAGATGAAATGGTGACCATGACAGAGAACCAATGTGTTGTTAAACAACTCAAAACCATGTCAGCAAAAAAAAATGAGATGTATTATGATCTGAATAAGGCTCAAGGGAAGACAAAGAAGGTACAAGGTCAAATGGAAAAATCTTTGGAGCAAATCAAAAAGATTTGTGATATCTACACTGATGCAATAGATTGTAGGGCTCATGCTACCAATTATACTTTGTTTTTATTAGAACACTACCTATTGTTGAGGGTGAAAGCTATTCGAGAAGGTAAACTGATTAAATTCACCACTATCTCCGAGTTTGTGTCTTGTTTTAGGTAGAAGGAAGAGCATGTACAATATTTCCTGTGTGAACTATAATTCCATAATTTCATTTTGAAAGAAAACAACAGAGCTAATCCTGTTCCTTTTATTACAGACATCCAACTTCAAGCATTCATATCCTTCACTAAAAATCAATTCAGGTGTCCTAAGGCCCACAACACTTTCATGAAGAGAGAAAATGGGTTAGATCTCTGCATCAGTGGGGAACCACCAAAGTCTTTTCCAGCTATCATGCAACATAGGACATTCGTGAAAAGGGAAGGAGTGAGAAGATATTTAGGTCCTATTCATGAACAAGTTATGTGATCAGGCATAACATATTTCAGGGAACTCAAAGAAGAATCTATTGATAAGGTGGTTCTTTTGGATTCATTGCATCATTTTTTTATTATTCGATGTTTTAGATCTTATATATTTTTAATAAGTCGGATCTTCACTAAAACACTTTTCTAATTTTCACACCTGATGATTTTTAGATTTCCTTCATATCTTAAAACTCTTCCTGATGATGGACCACATTTGTTTGGTATGAAACGTCGAATAATAAAAAAATGATGCGATGAATATGAAAGAACCACCTTATCATAACTCGAGTCACAAAAGTTTCATAAAAGAAGAAGCTCTTGTTGGATCCAAGTTAAGGTGGGATGTCTCGCCAGTTGAAGTAAAGGTTAGAGAACCCTTCGATTTCAAGAACTTCTTTCCAACCACCTTTAGAATAGAAAGATATGCCAGAATGATCCAGGAGGAAGGAATTGCCTGGATTGGGTGTATATATAATCTCCCTCTTATCTGGTTTCCTCCAGAGGATTACCAAAGATATTATCAATTTAATAAAAGAGAGAAGACACTTATTTTGGAGAACTCATAAGAACGAATGGGTTCAGGGCACCTGGTGAACCAACTTTTCCTCCTTACAACATCATTGTTTTACATGCAGGAACTTAGCTTGCATGAGGACATGCAAGAAGGTAAGCTGGGGGGTATGTTGGGTTATGAAAAGGTACAAATATTCTCCTCATTTCCATGATTTATGATATCATCTTGACTGACTTTTGTGTTACTTAGGATTAAAATATGATATGAAATGATTAAAATGTCTTCTAGAACTATCATTGAGTTGAAGTTAATAAATTCTAAAATATGGTTGGAATTGTTTGATTTTGTTACAAGAATGGGTAAATTTTGGTAAAATCACGATAATGGAAGAGATTTCAAAGATGCGCAAGCTATTGGAGGTTAAATATATGGAGCATAAAGTAGTTTTAAGAGAGATTAGTTCTCTATTTTGTAAACTTAATCTATATTAATCATGATCCCGAGGATATCTCGATCCTCAGGATAGCTTAATTTACCCATATTTTGTAATATATAAAGGGTAGTGAATCCTGGAAAGGATAATCTAAGAATTGTATCTAAGCATTCATAATTCTGAATCTCTTTGCACAAACATTTTCTGTAAATGTTGTCTTAGTTATAGAAATAATAAAGTTTTTGAACATTTCCATCATTTTTGTATACTGAGTTTCTAGTAGCAGTGCTTCTGAGGACCAAGGACCTAGTCTGATGGAGTTACTGTCTCAATCTGTATTTTATCAGTTTGATTTATGTTTCGAACTTTAAATCCTTTTTTATCATCGTTAATATAATGCATAAGCATCTTAATTTTTTGATACTCTTTGCTTGTAGAAGATATATTCTTTCATTTAAATGTTGTCGATTATTATTCCAGATTCCATTTGTTGTAGTTTACTTCTTGATAGTTCCTCTCATTTTCACATGCGTTGTTCCTTTCAATGAAATTATCAATTGTTGTTCGTTTTCATTAAATTAGAATTTGTTGTTTATTTCTCTTAACTAGTGTTTTTTGTTCCTTTTACTTAGTTAGGATTTCCTGTTCAATTACTGTTCTATCTCAATTTATAGTATTCATTTATTTCTTTCTAGTAGATTAGATCGTCATCAATAGCTCAACTTATTTTCATAGATTCAATTCTTGTTTCTTAATTAGATCAATTCATGCCTTTAATATCATATTCAATTCTTGTCTCTTAATTAGATCAATTCAGTATTTCAATTCATGCCTTCAATTCATAGCACATTATAGATCAGATTTCGATCTTGTTTAGTAGGATCTTAGCTTTAGAAACATAATGAATGTTTGAGGAACTTGATTGTTGATAAACTCAAATTTTCTTTAAATACACGATTTTATCCTCTACGAGTTGTCTGCATATACTTTGTATATATTCTTGAAATAGAAGATGAATCCTCGGGTTGATAAATTAATGTTAAACTAAAGGTTGTATTTAGGACAAATTTAGATCCCAACATATGTCATGCGACAAAATGCCACGAAGTAACTCTATCATTGTGCTTTATTCGATGACATTGTTTGTAGCGTCACCTAGACAAATGCCTCCAGAGGATAGAAACTGGCCTTGAGGTGTGAAAATCACCCAAGCTGCGGAAGCAAGCCTCCAAGTGTGTTGACTAGCATCATCCGTGAATCCAAAGAACACCTTCGATTCACCTGACATATTCGACAGTGAGAAACATGACATAAATAACAACATGTCCATAAAACAAAAAGACAAAAACTATTTGTATAAGAAATATACATATGTACAAGAAATGAACCAGGAGACCAACCTATGAGTAATACTTCTTGAGGTAGAGACCATTTATAGGCTTCACCAAATCATTTCCCTCAAAGTTAACTAGACGATAGGCACTCTTATTTAAGACTCATTTCAAAATGAAAGGTCTAAACCACATGGGTTTAAATTTGCTTGCCCCCAAGGGATCCTTATCTTGGTCGTAGCCCATGACAAGGTCATCTTCAGAGAAAATATGAGGATGAATGGACCGATCATATTGACACTTAACTCATTTCTTGTGAGCCTCATTGGCCAAGGCTGCATCACGACATTTCTCATCGAGCTGCTCGAGATATAATAATCATTCCTCAAGTGGTGAAGTTTCTGGTAATAACTCTACTTCCAACTTTAGATATGGGATCTGACACTCTATAGGAAATACTGCTTCCAACCCATAAACAAGTTGAAAAGGTGAGAAATCGGTGGAAGTCTTTATAGACATTTGGTAGGCCCACAACACTGAGTACAACATCAAATGCCAATTTGACTTGGTATAATTGATCGTTTGTTGTAGAATAGTCTTGAGGGACTTATTCACAGCCTCCACCTGACCATTCTCTTATTGGTAGTAGGGTGATGAATTCCCTTTCCTCAACCCAATATTTTATGTTAAATTGGACATCATCTGGTTCTGGAAGTGACTTCCATGGTCAGTGACAATCTCCTTCGGGATGTCGAACCTTGCTATTATATAGTTAAAAATGAAGAGTGATGTTGTTTCTTCATCATTAATGAATGTTGGCATAGCCTCAACCCAATTAGTGAAGTATTCTACCACTACTGTGATATAACGATTCCCCTTGGCTGCAGCTGAGTGGAATGTCGTAAAATCAATCCCCCACTTGGTGAAGGGACCAACAATGATGACGAGAAACATGGGAGCGGGATGTTGTCTCATATTCTGAGAGAAGATCTGACACAGGTGGAACTTATTGACCAAATAAACACAATCCTTGATTAACATAGGCCATAAGTAACCGACTCGTAGAATATTTTGGGTTGTTTCCAACCCAGACAGATGACCACCACATGCTTCAGTGTGGTAGATGTTAAGAATGAGTTCTACTTTTTCGTGCATAAGGCACTTGCGAAGAATGAAATCTACACCTCGACGATACAAAGTGTCATCAAGGATGAGATACTTTCATGTTGGATGGTGTATTTTTCAATGCTCATCACGAGAAGAAGAAGAAGGGCACTTCAAAGTCTGGAGATAGACTAGTATATCTCCATACTAGGGGTTCGAAGATGCGATCAGAAAAATATCACCTTTAATAGGTGATTCTTTAGGCATGACATCACCTTATTCGAATGAAAGTTTTGAAATAAGTTCCTTAAATACCACTGACTTTTTGGATTTCGTGGAAAAAAAATCCAAGTCAAATTCTTGGAGGATAACAATCCATCTACTGATGTTTCCACTAATTACCTGTCTTTTCAACACATATTCAAATAGATTCAAAATGACAATGAGAGTAGTCTTGCAAAGTAGGATATAATGACAGAACCATTGGACATGATGCACTCCTGCAAACATAAGCTTCTCAACATGGGAATAGTTGAGTTTCGGCCCAAACAGGCCTTGGCTCAGGTAATAAATAATGTGCTCTTCAAGAAAATCGTCCTCTTGAACCAATACCATACCAATGGTCGACTCTGCGGAGACCAAGTACAATAACAAATATTTAATATAATTGGTAGGTTGAAGCAGAGGGTTAGACGTAAGGGTGCATTTCAACGCTTCAAAGAGCATTGAGCGGCTTCATCCCAAAAAAAAGGGAATCCCTTATTCAATAATAAAATGAACCCTTTAGTGATCTCGGCACAGTTTTCGATAAAATTTTGAAGAATGTTCACTTCCCCCTATAATCTCTGAAGCTGAGGGACTATGCATGGGGGATGCAATTGAAATATCCCCTCAACCTTAAGAGGATCGACCATGATCCCTATTGTTGAAAATATGAAATCTAAAGGATGACTTGAAGTCACGCAAAAAATGCATTTATTAGGATTCAAGAAAATCTGATATTAGCGACATCATTCAAAGATTAGTAGGAGGTGCACGGGATGATAAACTCTTTTACGATATCGTGATGCTATATTATCGAGATAAGCCTCGATTATATGTCTAAGTTCATGGAAATAAAAAGACATGGACTGCTGAAAAGTGGCTAAAACATTCTCCAGTCCAAAAGGCATCTTATGATAAGCAAATGTGCCCCACAAACAAATAAAATTTGTCTTTTTCTAGTCCTCGGGTTTGATATGTATTTGGTTATATCTCAAGAAACCATCCATGAATGAAAATACCTCACAGCCCGCGCATTCATCGAAAACCTGATAAATGAATGGGGTGGGGAAATTATACTTTGGAAAGGCCTTATTAAAGTCACGAAAGACTGTGCACATGTGAATCGTACCTTATTTTTTGTTAACTGGAACAAGATTTGACACCCATTGCTTGAACTATATGGGGTAGATAAAACCGACTTTAAGAACTTTCTCTACTTTAGCCTTAATAGCTTCTGCTTTCTGAGGATTCACTGGACCAAGCTTATGTTGGACCTTCTTGGTTTCAGGATAAGTCATTATCTCATGTTAAACGATTCTTGGATCAATTTCTAGCATTTCCTCATAAGAATAGGAAAAAACTTCATGGAATTCCTTAAATAATTTTGTGTATATTCGAATCTCTTCAGGGGAGCATTCTGCTTCATCAAAAACATTCTCCACGATGCCATGGGTTCTGGATATATCAATAGGTATATTTTCGGTGATGCTTGCCATATTACCCTCCACATAAACTGTGTGCATAGCTAGAGGATTAACAAGACAAGACCTGTCTCCAATCATAGTCAACATGAATTCACCTGCCTCTATTCTTCTAAAATCTGGGAGGAAATAAGATATGTGATGGAGATCATCCCAGGGTTTGTCCAGACCATTCAATGCCTCAATAATATCCTCATTTGAGGGAGAGACCAAGTATAAAGAATCAGTATTGGCAAAGGAACCTTGAGCCCAAATAGTCTCGAGAACTGGATCTAACTCTTGTGTGAGAGTTGGATCGGGGTCGGTCAAAGCTTGCTGGACAATACTATATGAAAATTCTACCACAGACAAGGGAATGGCCATGCCAGGATTCCTTTTCCCTTACATCGAGGCCGATGGGGAAGGAAGAGTCCATGAATCCTGAAAGTAATTCATTTGAAATGACGACACTTGAAACATTTCAGACCTAGGTTGGTCGGGGGAAACCGATATAAACTTGACATCACTATAAGGAGGCGGGTAATCAAAAGTACCCATGAATGGTGGGCACAAAAAAACCCCCACGTTGATTATACTGTGTTGAGGGTTATCAATCATCAGGACCATGGATTCCCCCAATGAAGGGTCAAGCCAGGAGAAGGACAATTGGTCAATGGTTATGATTTGGCCCTCCTGTGGAAACAAAAAGACATGAAAAACTATGGAAACCACTGCATGAATTTCATAGGTCCAAATCCTTCCTAACAAAAGTTTCTAGTCGAGAGGTGCATCGACCACTTCAACTTCGATGCACACAGTCTTTCCTCCTAAATTCATGAGAAAATAAGGAATGATTCCATGTAGTCTGAAATAACGACCATCGAAAGAAGTAAGTAGAGTAGGTGACAAAGACAAAATGGGCTGGCCAATGGCCTTCCAACACGCCAACGACATCACGCAATTTGAGGTTCCATCCTCAACCACCGTATGGAAAATATTCTGTGTAAAATATTTTGTGGGGTGAGCCACTACTCTCTGAAACATGACATGGTAAGGGATATGAGGTTTCAGGTCAGTCATATCAAGCATGATCGTTCTCAAACTATAATTCTCGACAGATCCCAAAGCGGAAAAAATAAATTATCTCTATAAACAATAGCTCTGGACAACCTCCAGAGTAGACACCACGCAAGGGGTTTGTGAGAAATCCTCCACCACAGAGAAATTATGGTGATGTAAGAGCATCTCAAGCGAGCCAGCGCGGAGACAACGAATAGCTGGACAAGCCCAATGCAAATTTTGAATTTCTCTTGGATTTGATGCACTAACATAAATGTGGCAATTTAATGAAGGCACACCTGTAAAATGTAAATGGACCTTGAGCAATTTTCTCTCGTCCTTAGTAGGTAGAAGGAATTTATAGTAATTAATGTAGGTAGGTAGAATTGAATGTGTAGATTAGACAGTTTTAGAGCATAAGAGGGAAACGGGATATAGACACCCTCATTGTGTATTGTAACATAATCATAGGAGAAGAGAGCATAGAGGAGAAGTAGAGAGTTGTGTAAGAACACCCATGTACAAATATTTGGATTAATCGAAAGAGTTTGATTCAAATTCATGGTTTCGTGTTTGTTCTCTGTGTATTGATGTTAAATGATATGCTCATGAATGTTTGCTTCCTGTTATACATTTTCTTTATATGATGTGTATATGATTTCATGTTTGAGTTTGAAGTTTGAAAGGAAGTAGGAATGAGTTTCAATTGTTTCTCTATCTGAACAAGGGTTCCTGCAAGGAGTGCAGTTGAATTGTCCACAAGGAGTGCGTTGACAAAGGGTTCAGATAAGGTATCTTTTGTTCTCGATTCATTCAAAAGTGTAGTTAGGCATAGGAGCCATGCAAGGAGTGCACGGGCTAAGTGAGGTCTTAGGGTTGTGGACCTAAGTGAAGCATTGAGAGACTGTTGTTGTAGGTGTGCGCAAGGGTCGAAGGAAATTCAACACTTGGAAGTGTCTGGAGGTTTCCGCAAGGAGTGTGCTCAAGAGTCTTCTCTAAGAATCAGAGTTATAAGGAAGCTCAGGAAGGATAAAGCCTTATAATCACTGAAAGGGTTTCATAGAAGTTATACCTGGAAGAACTAGGAAGGCATCATAAGTTTTCATCGTAGGTGGACAAGTTGGTGGAGGAAAACTTAGCTATTCATATAAATCGCCAAGGAGGAATGGATGGTCAAAATTCTCTGAGGGGGATTCATGAAATCCCGTGAGCCATCAGATCTCATGGAAGAGCAAGGGAGTTACTGCGAGTATTCCTAAGGGTTCTAAGCTCAAGAGGAGTAGGACTGTAGATCCAAGCCATAAGGGTCATTGGATTTACACGAGGATTCTATATCGGGGTTTCGTGGGTGGAAGTCCCATAAATTTTGCAATGGGAATCACGAAATCACGAAACACGATATCTTGAAATCCAAGAGGATTTGTGTGGGCCACAGAGGAGTGATCGAGTGGACAGGTGGCATGCCATTGCAAAGTCCGAAGTGTCGATGAAGTGAAGAAGCGTTGAAAAGTCAAATCTCATGAGTGTATCGGAGTTTCGGCAAATCGGGAATCGGGAGTCGGGGAGACAAGTTTCTCGACATCGCGATCACCGAAATCATGATAAGGAAAATCCCAAAAGGGAAAGAGAAGGGTCAGCATTGACTATTTCGGGTTTCGGGGATTTGAGATACCAATGCTTGACCACTGGATTCGCGAGGTTGCAAAGTCCGATCCCCAAGTGTAAAGAGGGGATCCCGTGAGAGTTTGTTGTGGGTGCAGATTTCCAGATAGGGAAATAGAAGAGTCGTTTAGAGTTCTTCGGGCCATGGGAAAGGAAAGATCCTGTGAGAACGCAGACCTTTCGACCTGCGGGTGGAGAGGTTGCGGGCGCATACGTTAGTTTGGTATCAGATCTTAGTTAGGGTCTTTGCTTTCTGTAGAAGAGAAAAAGAAAAATTCACCATGCCGCCAAGGAGAAGGGACAAGAAAACACCCGATCCACTAGAGGAGAGGGAAATGCCGAGGAGAAGAGGTAGGCAGATGACATATCCAGCCATGGAGAGAGAAATGTGTGATCTAGGAGCTAGACTCTAAGACATGGAGACAAAACAAAGACGCACAGTCAGTGTTGGGGATCTTAGTGATTCCAAGAGTGAGATTGAGGTTGAACATGAAGAAGAAGTTGCAGCCGAATATGCATCAAATGAACATTTGATCAAAGCTATTGCAATAATGGGTGCAAGAGCGAAGATGGACATTCCAGTTTATGAGGGAAATCTGGATGCAGAGGAGCTTCTAGACTAGATTAGATCTATAGACACATACTTTGACTATGAATATGTCGAAGAGGACAAGAAGGTCAAGCATGCTATCACAAGATTGAAGGGACATGCAGCATTGTGGTGGGATGAACTATAAGCTGACAGACACTGCAGAGGCAAGCAAAAGATCAAGAGTTGGGACAGAATGATCACAATGCTGAAGGTGGAATTCATCCCCAGAGATTATCAAATTACTCTGTTCAAGATGATGCAGAACCTGAGACAGAAGTTGATGACAGTGAAAGAATACACTGAAGAATTCTATAAGTTGAACATCAGGGTAGGTAATTGGGAGAGCGATGATGAAAATTTTTCTAGATACATGAATGGCCTGAGCTATGAGATCCAGGATGAGATGAGCATGGTAACCATCTGAACGGTGGAATATTCTTATCAAATGGATCTGAAAGTAGAAGAGAAGCTGAGCCGAAAGCAGGGTCAGAAAGGTCGAGGTAGAAGTCAGCCCAGAGGCAAATTAATTTCCCAGGACAAATATCAGAAGCCCAAAGAGGACTAGAAGAAACCTCAGATTTGAACTGAGAGAGGTGGAACCTCACAGAGAGGGCAATATGATGAACAAAGAGGGTAGCATATTGAACAGAGGGGAGATTATGCTGACAATAACACTTTTCCTCATACTAGAGGTAGAGGAACAGGAAGAGGTGGAGTAATAACCTACTTCACATGTGGAAAGAATGGGCACAAGTCTTACAAGTTTCCATATAAAAAGAAAGAGAGTGGAGAATCTCACATCGTCGAGGCACAGAGGCGAGATGTTGAGGCAGAAGACGCTAAAGGCGAAAGATCATTGATGATGTGAAAAGTCCTTTTGACACCAGAGAAGGAGGTGGAGAGTTCAGTCCAAAGGACTAGACTTTTTAGGACTACTTGCAAGACCAAGGATAGGGTATGCAAGGTCATCGTGGATAGTGGTAGCATGTATAATCTCGTTTCTACAGAGATGGTAGAAAAGCTGGAGATGGAGACGATTGATCATCCAAGCCCATACAAAGTTTCGTGGCTACAAAAAGGACATCGGGTAACTATCACTAAACAATGTTTAGTTGAATTTAAGATAAGAGGATACAATGATAAGATCTCGTGTGATGTCATTCCTATGGATGTTTGTCATCTATTGTTGGGTCGACCATGGAAATATGACAAGAATGTGATTCATGATGGGAGAATGAATACCTACACCCTAGAGAAGAATGGGAGGACTCACATGTTACTTCCAATTAAGGATAAGGAGGTGAAACCAGAAGTAAGAAACACTATATTTCTCATTAGTGGGAAGGAACTTCTTATAGAGGTTAATAAGAAGGAGGATCCACAATTCATAGTGGTCAAAAAGCCTAGAATTGTTTTGACCAGCACGAGAGTGGATGCTTTACCAGAAGAGGTTCAAGAATTGCTAGAATAGTTCGTTGACATAGTAGTGGACGAATTACCTCATTCGTTGCCACCGATTAGAAGTGTGAGTCATCATATTGATCTCATTCCAGGAGCCATTTTTCCAAATAAATCCGCGTACAGATTGACATTGCATGAGAATGAAGAGGTTAAAAGGCAAGTCCATGATTTATTGGATAAAGGATTAATCAGGGAAAGCTTGAGTCCATGTGTTGTTCCAACAATACTCAATCCGAAGAAAGACAGAGGCTGGAGGATGTGTATTGACTCGAGGGTGATTAACAAGATAACCATCAGGTATAGATTTCCATTTTTGAGGATGGATGATCTGATGGATTTCTTGAGTGGAGCAAAGTATTTTTCAAAGATTGATTTGAAAAGAGGTTATCATCAAATCCACATGAGAGAAGGTGATGAGTGGAAGACAACATTCAAAACCAACGAAGGGTTGCATGAATGGCTTGTTATGCCATTTGGCTTAAAAAATGTGCCAATTACCTTCATGAGGTTGATGAATGAAGTCCTGAGGGAGTTTATCGGAAAATTTTTCATTGTGTACTTAGATGACATACTAGTTTACAGTAAAATAGTGGCAGAGCATCTGAAGCATTTGGCTATAGTGATGCATAAATTATAGCAGGAGAATTTGTTGATAAACATGAAGAAGTCCTCATTCATGAAGATAGAGCTCATTTACTTGGGATTTTTTATTTCTGCAAATGAGTTGAGGATGGATCCAGATAAGGTGGAGGTAATCAAGAATTGGCCATCACCGAAGAATATATTTGAGGTGAGGAGTTTTCACAGATTGGCTAGTTTCTACCGAAATTTCATCAGGAATTTCAGTGGAATTAGCGTAGCGATGATGGACATAGTGAAGAAAAGACACAAGTCTTTTCACTAGACTGAAGAAGCTGAGAAGAGTTCTAATATTTTGAAGAGGAAGATCACGGAACAACTGGTTCTGGTTTTGCCAGATTTTCGAAAGACATTTCAAGTGAAATGCGATGCAAGCGTATTTGCAATCAAGGAAGTATTGAGTTAGGAAGACAGGCTGATAGCATACTTCAACGAGAAGCTAAATGAATAAAAAGTGAAGTACTCCACTTACGATAAGGAGTTTTATGCCATCATCCAGGCATTGAAGAAATGGAGACATTACTTGATCCCTAAAGAATTTGTCTTATACAGTGACAATCATGCACTGCAGTTTGTGACTCAACAGGAAAAGTTGAATCAGAGGCATGTCAAATGGGTAGAATATATGTAGAATTTCACTTTTGTTATTAAACATATTTCGGGTACTGCTAACAAAGTTGTTGATTCTTTGAGCAGAAAGTGGTTGCTATTGCAGGAGTTCAGATTCAAAACGTTGGGTTTTGATGATCTCAGGAACATGTATGCATATGATCAGGATTTTAAGGAGGCGTATGAAGCAACTGAGAATCCAATTCTTAGAGACGGAAGCCAATGGATAGAATACATGATCCAGGAAGGATTTTTATTTAAGGGTAATCAATTGTGTATTCTGAAATGCTCCATGAGGGGGTACTTGCTAAAGGAGAAACACAGTGGAGGATTGGCAGGTCACTTTGGTCATGACAAGACATTTGCAAAGCTAAATGAGTCATATTTTTGGCCGGGAATGCGAGCAGACATCAAAATATTCGTGGACAGATGCAGAATTTGCCAACATTTGAAGGGAAGGAAGCATAATGTGGGGTGTTATCAACCATTTCCCATACCAAGGAGGTCATGGGATGCAATCAACATGGATTTCATATTGGGATTGCCAAGAACACAAAAGGGTTTTGATTCAATCTTTGTGGTGGTGGATAGATTTTCCAAGATGGCACACTTCATTCCATGTCAGAAAACCAGTGACATAACTCACATTGTGAATCTATTTTTCAAAGAAGTCATTCGACTTCATGGGTTACCAAGAAGCATAGTTTCGGATCGGGACACAAAGTTCATAGGGAAATTTTGGAGGACCTTATGGAAAAATATGGGGACTAACTTGTTGTTTAGTTCATATTATCATCCTCAGACAGATGGACAGACGAAAGTGGTAATTAGAAGTCTGGGAGACTTGCTGAGAAGCTTGGTGACAGAACACCATAGCCAGTGGGACAACATATTACCACAGACAAAATTTTCTTATAATGACTCAGTTAACATAATCACACGATGAAGTCCATTTCAGGTTGTCTATGGCATGCAACAGAGAGGAATTTCTGAATTGAGGGATTCAGAACAGATTTCGACTAGGAGTGCCAGTGCAGAAGATTTCGCAGAGGCAATGAAGGAACTTCACAGCCAGGTGAAGGAGCATTTGCAGAAATCAAGCCAGGAGTATAAGTGCAGAGGAGATCAACATAGAAGACAAATTCAATTTGATGTTGGTGATTTGGTTCTGGCACATTTAAGAAAGGAAAGGTTCCCAAGAGGAACATATAATAAGCTGAAGATGAAGAAAATCAGACCATGTAAGGTCTTGAAGAAATTTGGGGTGAATGCTTATGAGATTTACTGTAAACAATATATCATATTTGTACCCGTATAAAGATAAGGAAACAGGGACTGGAAATGAGCAGCCAGTGATCTAGTGGACAAAGGAGATTCCAGTTGCAGAAAATCTGCAGATGGAGCGCATACTGGATAAAAGTGTGAGCAAGAAGACCAGGAAAAAAAAATACTTTGAGTATCTGGTAAAATGGAAGAACCATCCAGTTGAATATGCCAGCTGGGAGAATGAAGCAGAGATCCAAAAGCATGGACACACCATGCGTGATCTCATGGATAGAAGCCCATGAAAATTTTCAAGCGAGGGAGTATGATGTAGAAGCACCTCAAGCGAGCCAGCTCAGAGACAACAGACAGCTGGACAAGGCCAGCGCAAATTTTGAATTTCTCTTGGATTTGATGCGCAAACATAAATGTGGCAATTTAATGAAGGAACACTTGTAAAATGTAAATGGACCTTGAGCAATTTTCTCTTATCTTTAGTAGGTAGAAGACATTTATAGTAATTAATGCAAGTAGGTAGAATTGAATGTGTAGATTAGACAGTTTTAGAGTGCAAGAAGGAAATGAGATATAGACACCCTCATTGTGTATTGCAACATAATCAAAGGAGAAGAGAGCATAGAGGAGAAGTAGAGAATTGTGTAAGAACACCCATGTACAGATATTTGGAGTAATAAAAGGAGTTTGATTCAAATTCATGGTTTCGTGTTTGTTCTTTGTGTATTGATGTTAAATGATATGCTCATGAATGTTTGCTTCTTGTTATACATTTGATTTATATGTTGTGTATATGATTTCATGTTTGAGTTTGAAGTGTGAAAGGAAGTAGGAATGAGTTTCAATTGTTTCTCTATCTGAACAAGGGTTCCTGCAAGGAGTTCAGTTGAATTGTCTGCAAGGAGTGTGTTGACAAAGGGTTCAAATAGGGTAGCTTTTGTTCTCGATTCATTCAAAAGTGCAGTTAGTCACAAGATCCATGCAAGGAGTGCACAGGCTGAGAGAAGTCTCAGGGTTGTGGACCTGAGTGAAGCATTGAGAGACTGTTGTTGTAGGTGTGTGCAAGGGTCGAAGGAAATTCAACACTTGGAAGTGTTTGAAGGTTGCCGCAAGGAGTGCGTACAAGAGTCTTCTCTAAGACTCGGAGTTATAAGAAATCTCGGGAAGGATAAATCCTTATAATCGCTAAAAAGGTTGAACAGAAGTTATACCTGGAAGAATTAGGAAGGTGTCATAAGTTTGCACCGCAGGTGGACAAGTTGGTGGAGGAACACTTAGCTATTCACAGAAATTGCCAAGGAGGAATGGACGGTCAGAATTCTATGAGGGGGATTCATGAAATCCTGTGAGCCATCAGATCTCATGGAAGAGCAAGGGAGTTATCGTGAGTATTCCTAAGGGTTCTAAGCTCAGGAGGAGTAGGACTGTAGATCCAAGCCATAAGGGTCATTGGATTTACATGAGGATTCTATATCGAGGTTTCGTGGGTGGAAGTCCCGTAAATGTTTCAATGGGAATCGAGAAATCATGAAACACGATATCCCGAAAGCCAAGAGGATTTGTGTGGGCCACTACAGAGTCAGCAAGTGGAAATGTGGCATGCCATTTTGGAGTTTCATGGGGTGAAGTCCCAAACTCAATGCATTAGGATTCGTGATATTGCGAAGTCCGAAGTGCCGATGAAGTGAAGAAGCATTGAAAATTCAAAGCCCGCGAGTGTATTGGAGTTTCAGCAAATCGGGAATCAGGAGTCAAGGAGACAATTTTCTCAACATCGCAATCATCAAAATTGCGATAAGGAAAATCCCAAAATGGAAAGAGAAGGGTCAGCGTTGATTGTTTCAGGTTTCGGGGATTTGAGAGACCAACACTTGACCACTGGATTCGTGAGGTTGTGAATTCCAATCCCCAAGTGTAAAGAGGGGATCCCATGAGAGTTTGTTGTGGGTGCAGATATCCTAATTGGGAAATATAAGAGTCGTTTAGAGTTCTTCGGGCTGTGGGAAAGGAAAGATCCTATGAGCACACAGACCTTCCAACCTGTGGGTGGAGAGTTTGCGGGTGCATGCGTCATATGGGAAACCCTTGCATTTGGATTATGGGAGGATTTCTTGAACAACCCTTTCATTATGTGTGTCATTGTTTCACTCATTGTCTTCTCAATCTGGAGAGGAATGGGTGGGTTTGTGGCTTCTTTTCTCTTTTCGACATATTCTATCATTCCATAATCATGTGCCCTGAATGCTATATAAGAGTCACCTTTCATCATATAAATGTTCATGGTCGAGGGGTTACTAGAAGACGTAAGGCATCCCTGACTACTCAGGCCACTGACCCCTCTGAAGGCAACAAATAGGTTTACATCATTAATGATCATAGGGATGACAAAAATAATGTGTAACACTTTACCCTTCTTGTTTTTTTTTTTTTTTTCTTCGCTTCAAGCTGCTGGTTAGCCTTCGGGTTCGTCGACTGCACACTATGAAAATCCAACATTTGGTTAAGGGGAACAACCAAACCAAAGGTCTAGTTGGCCGTTGTCTACTATATCGACAATTTCTGCAATTTATTTTACAGTTGATCAGTGGAATTTTCTTGTGTTGAACCAAATATAACATCGATATGTGGTCCAAAATTTTGTCTGTCCATGTCAAGGATGGACCATGGCACATATGGAAAAATCTCATAGAGTAAGCCAGATTGAGAGTATATCAGTTCAAGCTGTTGTTCTCTCATTATCGCCTCCTCCTCTTAAAACACCCCTAACATTGCAAGGTCCTTGGATAAATGAGGTACCAAAGACTTCAGGAACCACTCCAGCAGGAAATCCGGTGGCATCGGGACCTTAATCAAACTCTTCTGACATTGTCATTCTCAGATTTGATCCAAGATATGATCAGCCTTCATCTACTCAAATTTAGCCAGCAATTTGATGTTGGCATCGTATCTCATGGGTAGTTAGAAATGGGTTAGGAAAACCATCGCCAAATCACTAAAGTAAGATTATATTGAGCAGTTGATCTCGATGTACCATTTCGCAAAACCCCCGATAAGAGTGCACTGAAAGAGGCAGAATTGTACGAAGTCATCTCAAAGCAAGTTTAAAGAGAACCATAGGTGGAAAGCTGTCACATGATCACCCGGATCCTCACCAGGATTGCATTCAAATTTTGGGATATCCGAGGGAAACTTAGTCAGTATGGGGAGCCAACGCGGATCATGAAAAATTGGGTCATTAAGCAACCTTGACAAGTCTGGCAGATGTAATGTTTCCAAAAACGATAGTTTGGGATGAGTACTATGTACAAGAAAAAGGGAGTGTGGATTTTGACTGGCATGAAGTCCGCAGGAAAAGTTGGGTTGTTAGCCAGGGTTCTGGTAGACACCAATCCATCATCATGGACTTATGAGTAACCATTTTGATACACTATTTTTGTCATATAATGTTTTCACCACACTTCTGTTGTATATAATATACTCCACATCAAGTTGTTTGAATCCATACAATGTCTTCTTATATATGCATACATGGGTCTCTTTCTAGTATAAACTTATTTCTCAATTTTCTTTATTTGGAAAGAACCGTCTTTTATATGTAAATTCCAATCCATGAATATTAGAGGAGGTATATCTAGTTTACTCGAATGAGTTGTCGTCATAGTATCTTCCCTTCTTCTGGAAGAACTTCTAATTTTCACAATTCTTCCATTCATAATTATTTTTCACATTTTATTACATACAATGTTCTTTATCATAACTTCCATTTCTTCTGCTTGATTTCTTCTAGTGGGTTCAAACCAAGATGGCAACCTTTTTTATTCTTGATATAATAAATGGTTGTTATGGATTTTCATTATTTCTTGGAATCTTCATGTTCTTCCTCATGTTTCTATTTAGCTCTTCGGTTCATGGAGTCTTCTTGTAACGTACCTCCCCGACCACCAACAGGCCCGGGACTGTCACTATTCAGACACTTAACTTAGTTCTGACAACATTTGGTAACAACCCAATATCCAACTGAGGTATGTCACATAATTTTTCTTTTTAAATACATATATACACACACAGGCATACATACATACTCAATTTCATGCAATTAAACATATACATAAAACACTCTAGCGGAAGATTCACATATAAAACATAACAAACAGTTGCATTTTGTAAATATATGATTTTCAGGATGTATTAACAGTAATCATAGACATGCAACGTACATAGGGGTATACCCTTAAACATGCATACATATATGCTCACACATGCCATAAAACCCATAAATTAACACATAAATGAAAATGCAACATGTAAATTCATCATAGAATCGATACTTATATTGGTAATAATGTCACCAACTACATCCAGACCATCCACAAACCTCCCAGCCTTAGACTACATTGTTCATCACTCGCAATAGTGAGTCACCCCTGAGCTGGGACTAGACTCCACCCAGGTAAGGGGTTCCTAACCAGGCTAAGGGTTCACGATCAACATGAAAGACTCCATCTCAGGTTCTCACTCAACTAACACCCTACAACCTCTCATTCCCCACATGCCTATCCCACCCAAGGAAGTGTGCCCCTTCTCTGCTCAATAGTCCTTCGACTGCTCCACTTCCCTTCTAGGGCTTCAACAAAAGGTCGGACCAGAAGTCTCAAAGAAGTGTAGTTGTAGTTTATCACCTTCAAGAAATCAATCCCCAACAATTATCTCACTCAGAGAATTGCTCATGAGATTGACAACCCCCCTCTTCAATCCCACTCCCAAGATGACAGGAACACCAACAGGAAATTGGCCAAAAAAAATAGGTTCATGTATAGTGATAAAAAGGTACGAGGATAGCTCCCCAACTGACGAAATGTATTTCCCCCCTCAATAATGGTTCTCTGGTCCAAGTAAAAACGGTAAGATCCCCCCCAAAGGTACTAAGTCTCGACAATAAGTATGCATGTCTCCAACTTGACACTTGTCATGTTGGAAGCTACTCTAATGCACTTGTCCCCTTCTTTAGGACTTAGGATAAAATAACTATCCATACTTTATGTTCTAAGAAATATTAATTTAATATTCCTTTTTTACTTAAGCTCTTTCGATTAGCCCTTTCCTTAGCCTTTGGCCCTCCCTTTCCCTAACTAGTGGAATCTAGTTCCCATTCTCTTTTATTGTGGTCGATCTACGTGCAGTGATGTATTTTATATTAATCATGAGACACATACAAAATGGGCATGCTGACCTTTAACATCTAGGCACTCTGGCCTAATTCTAAAACACAAGCATTATGGCTTATAATACTGGCTCACCAGCCTATAATGCATATCATATACATAAAGCTTCGTTGACCTTAATATTGCACGCACTTTATTTATTGAGCACAATATCCATTTTCCTCAAGGTTGTGTGCACTTTAGTTACTGCGCACAGTATCTAGAAATGTGCACACTACATCACTTTACTACGCAGTATATACGCACACCATGCCATGAAAGGTGTATTAAAAAAATGATGTATAAACATCTCACTAGCTTAGATATAATTGGATTACACTTTCATTTGGGCTTGACCGAGGGATATTACAATCCCCTCCCCTTATTTATGCATTGTCCTCAGTGCATCATGTACCCATATACAGCAAAATTTTCAAAAGTTTTCAAAAAGATGTAGGTGTTCTTCCCACATTGCATCCTCATATTCCCAAGTAGCGTCTTTAGGTCTGTATCAGGTCCATTGGACCTTTACAATCCCTATGGCTCGATTCCATAGTTTTTTTATTTTTCGGTCCAAAATGTGCACCGAATGCACTTGGAAAGAGCCTTCTTACTCCACATGAATAACATTCCAATCAACAACATGATTAGCATATGGTATGAATTCATTTAGGAATGATACATGGAATACATTATGAACAGACATAGATGCAAGAAATGCAATCATATAAGCAATTGGACCAATCCTCTCTAGGATTTCAAATGGTCCAAAAAATCTAGTTTCCAACTTGGCACAGCTTCCCAGCTTCAGGGAACTCCTGTTAGATTTCACCTTCAGGAAAACATGATCACCCACTTTGAATTCTCAGTGGATTCTATTTTTATCATCATAACTTTTCTATCTGTCTTGGGCAGCTTTCAAATTTTGCTTAATTTTTAACATTTGGTCCTCCATCTCCTTGAGCAACTCTGGCCCGACTACTATTCTATCAGGAAGGTTATCCCAACTCACTGGAGTATTGCACCTTCTACCATAAGGTGCTTCAAATGGGCTCATATTCAATGATGTATGATACCCATTGTTGTAAGTGAATTCTACTAAATGTAGGTAGTCGTCCCATTTGGATGGTTTATCCATCACATACATTCTCAACATATCTTCTATCACTCTATCCACCCTCTCCGTCTGTCCATCAGACTCAGGATGGTAAGTTGTACTAAAGTTCTGATTCATCCCAAATCCTTTGAACAATCCTTTCCATAAATTTGAGGTGAATTTAGGGTCTCTGTCAGACACAATCGTTTTAGGAATTCCATGCAATTGTGCCACTTCCTTCATGAAAATATCAACAAAATCTGCTTCCTTATGAGTAGTTTTTAATGGAATAAAATGGGTAGTTTTTGTAATCTTGTCCACTGCCACCATGATCGAATCATGTAGCTTGCCTGTTTTGGGCAATCTCATAATAAAATCCATTGTCACCACTTCCCACTTCCATTCAGGAATGGGCAAAGGTTGCAACAATCCTGCTGGGTGCCTATGTTTTGCTTTAACTTTATGGAATTCCATACATCTTGTGATGTATTTTGCTATCTCTCTCTTCATACTTGGCCAAAATTATTGTCTCTTGACCGTTGCTATAGTTTTTTGATATCCAGGGTGCCCTGCATAAGGAACATTATGCATCTCATGTAAAATTATAAGTTTCAAGTCCTGGACATTTGGTATGATTTTTTTTTTCTTGTGCAGTAGTATTCCATCTACTCCCAACTTATAAATATCCATATTATGTGTTGTCTTACCTTCTTGTAATTTTTCTATCAATTCTTTGTATTGCATGTGTTTATTTGCAGCCTCCATAATTTTTCTTTTAACATCAGTTTGATACATGATGATTGTTGTAGCACATAGTTCATGCACCCTCCTGCTGAGTGCATCATCCACTTTATTTACTTTCCCCTTTATATGATTTATATCAAAGTTATATTCTCTTAGAAATTCTAACCATCTTCTTTTCCTAGCATTTAGATTTGGATGATCACATAAATATTTCAAACCATTGTGGTATGTTCTTAGCTCAAACCTTTTTCCCATGAGGTAGTATCTTGATTTCCTTAGGGCATGTACTATGGTTGCCAACTCCAAATTAGGAGTGGCATAGTTTATTTCATGCTCCTTCAACTTCCTTGATTCATAACATATCACGAATCCATTTTGACTGAGGACTCCACCAAGTCCTTCATTACATGCATCTATGCATACAATGAAATCTTCATTTGGGTCTGCAATCCTTAGTATTGGAGCACTTCTCAACAATTGTTTCAAATGTTGGAAAATCCTTTCATAGTCCTATGTCCACTAAAACTTCATACCCTTTCTTTGTAAGAAAGTGATTGGGTGTTCTATCTTTGATAATCCTCTAATGAATATCTTGTAGTAACCTACAAGGCCCATGAATGATATAACCTCTACCACATTCTTTGGTGATGACCATTTTCTAATGGTTTCTATCTTCTCAAGGCCCACTGTTATCCCATATTTTGAGAAGATATGCCCCAAATAATGAATTTGTTTCTGATAAAATGAGCACTTGCTCCATTTGGCATATAACTAATGCTCCCTTAATAATTGCAACACCATATTCAAATGATGTTCATGCTCTTCCTATGAATTAGAGTATATAAGAATTTCATCTAGAAATACAATGACAAACTTGTCTAAATATTCTCAGAAAACACCATTCATTAAGCACATGAAAACAATTGGTGCATTTGACAAACCAAATGGAACCACTGTGAACTCATAATGACCATACCTTGTCCTGAAGGTGGTCTTTTTGATATCCTATTCTTTAATTATTACCTGATGGTATCCCAATCTGAGATCTATCTTTGAAAAGATCCTTGAATCCTTCAATTGGTCAAAAAGATCATTGATCATTGGTAGAGGATACTTGTTCTTGATAGTCACTTTATTCAACTGTTTGAAATCAATGCACAATCTTAACATTCCATCTTTCTTTTTCACAAACAAGATCGGGGCACCCCAAGGTGACATACTTGGATGTATATACCCCTTCTTAATAACTTATTCAAGCTACATTTGCAACTCTTTCAATTCTAGCATACTCATTCTGTAAGGAGTCTTTAACATGGGAGCTGCTCCTAGTGTCAGATTTATAGAACAATCAATGTCTCTCTTTGGGGGTAGTCCTGGTACCTCCTTGAATACATCTTCAAACTCTTTCAAGACTGCATAATCCTCCAAATTTGGCACCTTGTCTTTAGGTGTCTCCTGCATATGAACTGCAAATATTTGACATCCTTTTCTATAACATTTCTTCAGCTACAATGCCGAAATTTCTCTAACGGTTACTACCCTGGGAATTCACTTCACTTTCCTTTGGTTCCATTCTTCATCCAAGGAAGTGAATTCTTTGTTATGACAATCCAATAGAGCATGATGTGGGTCCAACCAATCCATCACAATTAGACAGTCATAGGAACCTAAAGGTAAGATGTTCAAATATTCTTTCATGCTCAGTCTGTTCATGTCCATAAGACATGACTTAACCATATCATTAACCTTTCTTTTAGCTTCTATAGTCAACTGTACCAACCAAGATTTTCCATTCTTTCTCCTTGGAAATTGCAAACTTTCTACCATCTTCAGATCTATATAACTATGACTAGCTCATGAATTAATTAAAATAGCAATGGTTTGGTCATTAACCATACCTTCCACTTCAATCACGTGTGAATGATATTTTTCTTTCTTGTTATCCAGGGATGCATAGATCCTTGGCACATTTATTCCCATGTCCTCCACTATTTCATCTTGTTGTACATTATAAAAAGTCCTTCCTTTTTCACCTCTGTGAGGACAATCTCTAAATCTATGATCTCCTTTACAGCCCCAACATTGAATATGTGGTTGCCTTGTCCTTTGGCCTTTTGCCTCTATCATTTTTGGCTCTTTAGGAGTTTTTGGTCCCTATGGACTATTTCTGAAGAATCGTGGTTTAAATCCTTTCTTTCTCTAATCCACCTTGAACTTCTTTTTGTCTTACCAAGCTTTCTGGAAAGTTGGCCTTGCTTTATGTTGATCATATAGACATTTAGCTCACCTTATGTTCTCTTCCAATGTCTTGGGATCATCATACTATATTTTTTCACTGATCAACACTGGAAATCCACTCAAATACCTTTGAATTTTAACTATCTCATCCTTCATGAAGGAGACATACTTCAGCAGTTCTAGGAATCTTCTTTCATATTGATATATGGTCATGCTTTTGAGCTTGAGTTCAAATAACTCTTTCATTTTCTTGTCATAATATCTCTTAGTCAAGTATTTCTTCTCAAAATACCTCTTAAATTCCCTCCAAGTAACGCTCTTCTCTTTAATCTGTTGTACCTGCTAACATTTCATGATTTCTTTTTCTCATCCGAAGGTTTGTGACTTCAAGATTTGCTTGAGTCACTTTCTTTTTCCAATTTATTTTATATTATGTTCAGAGTTTGCAATAACTTCATGTTGAAGTCATCCTGTTGTTATTTGGCTCTCATAAGCCTTTCATTATCATCTTTATGGCTTTGGACATCCTTTTGCAAATTTTTAATGGTCTCTACCATATTTAGGTTTTCATCCCTTTCCTCTCCATGTCCATTGGAGTTTGTTCCTTCAATGTCCAAATGGACATTCATCCCTCCGCTCTCATCTTTTTTACTGCAATTTCTCAGTGTCTCTTCCATTCATATGGATTCGATACTGATCTGATCTAATCTAGTTGTTGTTAATTCTGCAAAATGTGCATCTATTAAAACTTATCAGGTTAACTAAATCAACAATCCATGAGAAATATGAACTATTTCGGCTTAATAAATATATCAGAATTATCTCCTATTATTTCTTGGTGTTGCCACCATGAAGATTCTTAGACAAGACCCAAGTTTTGAGAACTTAGCAAGAACTACATCATCACACAGAGATACATTGGGCAAAAGGAAATTTTCTGAAACCATTTTTGCATAAGTTTCGATGTCACGTGCTTCAATATTTCAAATCCACCATTCGTGGGATGGGTGGTGGCTAGTCATAACACTCTATCTTATTCATTTGGTACATCACAGTCATTTGAACTTAGGTGAACGTCACCATGTAACAAAATAAAAAAGTTTAATCATTTGAAATGGATTAGCCGAGCATGGCACCCATCATACTTGTGCACAAGTCTACTAGTGATTCATGATTGAGGCCCTATAATAACCAACTCTCGAGTATGGAAGCATCATCTTATCCATCAGTGAGCAGTCTTCAAACTGGTTTGAGCTTCTCATCTCTGCAAGAGTATTTTGGTGCCCACACAACTAAGGTATATGGACCTTGTTAAATCCTATGAGACTGGTTATTCGGGCAACATGCTAAATTTTCCTGCAGGTATGAAGGAAAGGTAGTCACGCAAATACTGGCGACTAAATTTCACAAAATACCTGATATTGATTCTATATTGGAAATCTGGCTAAATCCATCATGAGAGATCTAGTTATCAACAGACTTGCTGCTAAGAATAAACAAAGCAAGCGACAGAATAAAGAACTCGTCACCGAAGCAGTTGAAAGTGTTGGAGAGAATCAACTGGTCTGGTTAGATTCTTTTAAGGAGGAGCTAGCTAAGCCAAAATGAGCCCTCAAATGAAATTGAGTATATTTCAACAATTTTTGGACAGATGGTAGCAAAGGTAAGGAATCTCCAGAGATGATAGACCTGTTCTTGTATGGTATCTTTAAATAGGGAAACTGCTATTTTGAATCATCCCATTTTGTCATTTTGGATTTTAAATGAATATATAAGCGCAATAACAGATTTTGTAATGCTTAGGACAAGATTCCAACTGATGGTGATATGAATCTCATTTCATTTAATATTATGTGTGTTCTTGTAAATTATATTTCACTTTCTACTGTCTAAATAAAACTCAGAATTCATCTCATTCGCTTGACTCATTTTAAATAATACTTCAATGCAGTTGTGTATTCCTCTTTCATTGAATAATATGTAAATTTTCTATTAAACTCAGGTTCATCGTCTTAATTAGCCTTTCAGACGATTTTGTGCACATAAAATTCAACTTGTGTACATTTATTTATTGTGAAAAGTGACTTTATAAGGTAATTTCATGCTTCTGTGCACCTGTATCTGCTATACATTTCCTCTTCGTCATGCCAATAACTTGTGCATACTACTTCTACATTGCGCACCAATATCCACTGCGCACTATTTCTGTATCACACTCAAATATTCCACATGCATTTCTCTCTATGCATTGCACCATGCTAAAGTTCAATATGCCTTATTGTGTGCAATACTCTATATGCCCCATCGAATACTCTGTCGCTACCACACACAATCACCTGTGCGCACCCTTGCCTGCACTGTAGTGATACAACTCATACTCATACTATGTGAGCACCAATCAAAACTCACTGTGCCTTACCATACCGTGCACACCACGTGCACCCTTACTATGTGTATGCACTCCGCGCAATGCTAAATTTAGCGCACACATCCCTACATAATATTCTTCTGTGCCGTGGTTCAATTTTCAATGAACGCAAATATATTGTATACCATACTGTAATCAATACCATATTGTAATGTTGTCTCCATTCAACTTGTTTGGCTCATTCAGGCTCAATGTCGAAAACTAACGCTTTGATACCATACTGTAACGTACCTCCCCGGCCACCAACAGTCTGGGGAACGTCACTACTCAGACACTTAACTTAGTTTTGACAACAGATGGTAACAACAAAGTATCCAACTTAGGTATGTCATAGAATTTTTCTTTTTTAATATGTATATACACACACAGACATACATACATACTAAACTGCATGCAATTAAACATATACATAAAATGCTCTAGCAGAAGATTCACATATAAAACATAACAAACAATTGCATTATGTAAATATACAATTTTCAGGTTGTATTAACAGTAATCACAGACATGCAATGTACACAAGGGTATACCCTTAAACATAAAGACAGATATGCTGACACATGCCATAAAACCCATAAGTTAATACATAAATGACAATGTGGCATGTAAATTCATCACAGAACCAACACTTATCTTGGTAAGAATGTCACCAACTATGTGTAGACCATCCATGAACCTCCCAGCCTTAGACTACACTATTCATCACTCTCAATAGTGAGTCACCCCTAAGATGGGTCTAGAATCCACCCGAGTAAGGGGTTCCTAACCAATCTCAGGTGCTCACTCAACCTACAACCTCTCATTCCCCACATGCTTGTCCCACCCAAGGAACTGTTCCCCTTCTCTTCTCAACAGTCCTTCAACTGCTCCACTTCCCTTCCAGGTCTTTAGCAACAGGCCAAACTGGAAGTCTAAGAGCACTGTAGTTGTAGTTTAACACCTTCAGGAAATCCATCCCCAACAATTATCTCACTCAGAGAATTGATCACGGGCCTAAAAACCCGCCTCTTCAATCCCGCTCCCAAGATGACAGGTACACCAACAAGAAAATGGCCATGAAAACAGGTTCATGTATAGTGATAGGAAGGTACAATGATATATCCTCGAT
>ML782549.1:0-20734 GCA_009831015.1 Picea engelmannii | reverse complement strand
TGTTGGCAGGGTCCTTGTAATTCAATTGGTGCACCATCTAATATTGTCTCCCTTGATAAGGTCATTACTCCCTCTAAAATAAGATCATATCCTAACACGGATAGGTATATCAAGGAATCTAGTTCCATAATGACCAATCATGCCAATATAGGATATGTTTCCACACAAGTTAAAGTCCCAAACCCCCCAATAGATGTTACATGGATTTGATACACCATTTCATATCCTTCTTTTTGGATGTTCAACTTTAAATTGTCTGTTATTTTACCTTTATTCCATCATCTTGGGTATTTGGAAACAACCCTTCCCACTACCCCCATATCATAATATAGGGAGTCATACCAGTTCCCACCTTGGTCCCATAAGACCTAGCTCACGACTTAACTCCAACTCACAATATACCCTTCATGGGAACCATTATAACACCACCTTGTGTCGATATCCCCTAGACATCTTGCTATTACAAGCCACATGGCCTAATCGGCATGATCCACTAAGATAGTTTCATTACTTATTGTGGCAAGGCCCCTTTAGCCTTGGTCATTTTTGGAAATCCCCATTGGGAAACTTGGCCTCCTTCAGGGAGTCCCGTTTCCATGAACTCATTTTTTTGTGGCCTCCTTCAAGGAGTTCCTTTTTTAGTAACCCATCGTTCCTTGGCCTCCATTAGGGAGGGCCTTGTTCAAGAACCCATGGTTCCATGGCCTCCTTCAAGGAGAGCAGTTTTTATGAACCCATCATTCCTCCTCCTCCATTAGGAAGGGCCTTCCTTAGGAATGCATGGTTCCCTGGCCTCCTTCAAGGAGTGATTTTTTCAAGAACCCATTTCTCTGTTTCCTCCATTAGGGTGTTCCTTGTTCGGTAACCCATGGTTCCATCGCCTCCTTCAAGGAGTTCCTTTTTAAGGAACCCATCAGTCCTTAGCATCCATTAGGGAGGGCTTTTCTCGAGAACTCATGGTTCCTTGTCCTTCTTCAAGGAGTGACTTTTTCAAGAACCCATTGGTCCATGGCCTCCCTTAGGGAGTGACGTTTTCAGGAAACCATGGTTCCTTGACGTCCCTTAGGGAGTGCCTTTTTCTAGTAACTCATCGTACCCTACCCTCCTTCATGGATTACCTCTTCTAGGAGCTCATTGTTCCTTGGCCTCCTTCAACAAGCACCCAAAATTTTCATCAAAGGACCATTTTTCCCACCAATGTAAAAATCTCATGTATGCCCACTCACTATCATTTCTATCAAATAACTGTCATATGTTCTCTATCATCATCTATTTTTCACTTCAGGTATTTTATGTTTATGTCTGTACGTACTTGGTACAAAAATATACAACCCATTCAATCTTTGCCATCCTATGGCCCTATTGGTTGTGGAGCCTAATTATCTTCTTGATTCAAAGGACCTTTTTTTAAATCGTGTTTATACCCCATGAATACTTTACACCCTAGAATAATGTACACTCCTCCACGTGGAGGAGTGTAGGGGGGATTTCCCCTCCTATTGGGTGTGGGGGGGCATCCCCCTGACTAGGAGGGTTTGGGGGAAAGCAAGCCCCTGGCAAGGGTTTGGGGGAAAATCCCCCGAAGGAAAATTTTCCTTATAAAAATATATTGTAATTTCATAGTAAATATGGACCATTCATTATAAGGTCACATATCTAATGGTAGAAGTTATGTTAGGGTTTTTTTCCCTAGAAGTAAACCCTCTTTTATGAGATAAATGTATTAATACTATGTATCATGGTGAATATTGTATTTTGAGAGGGGATATTGTGAGAGAAAGAAGAGGAAGTTATAGCGGGTGTGTTTTAGGTTGTATTCCTTCATTTGCTGGATAATAATAAAGGAAGGACACAGAAATTTATCTGATGAAGGAAGCCCAAATTGGGTGAACCACGTATATATATGTCTCCATTGTATTTTGTATCTTTTATGTTTTATTTATGAATTTGTTTTATTTTATTTCTCCGCGATCCTATTTTTGTAACAAATGGTATCAAAGCAAAAGCTAACTCACAGGAAAAGAGGGTTCATGGTTCGAGTGGAAGAAATGGTAGAATAGGGAAAGTTTAGGGTCAAAAAATTTAATGACAAAAACTTTGAGTTATGGAAGATGTAGATGGAATATTATTTATATTAGAAGGATCTATTCCTACCATTGGGTGGAATAAAAAAGAAGTCGACGTCCATGAAGGATGGAGAATGGGAGGTTCTTGACAGAAAGGCACTAGGAATGACATGGCTGGGCTTGGAAGTGTCGATGGATTTCAATATTTTGAAAGAAAAGACGACGAAGGAGCTGATGGATGCATTGGCTAAAATGCATGAAAAAACCTTTACATCCAATAAGGTATTTCTAATCAAGAGATTATTTATTATGAATATGTTAGAAGGTGGGTATGTTGCAGATCATTTAAATGAATTTTATATAGTTACTAATAAGCTAAGTTATGTAAAAGTGGAGTTTGATGATGAGGTCAAGGATATTCTAATATTGAGCCTATTGAAAAAAAGATGGAATGGGTTGGTCATGGATGTAAGGAACTCTATCTCTTGTTCAAACACTCTAAAATTTCAATATGTTGTTGGTGTTATCCTTAGCGAGGAAATGCGATGAAAACTCACATGTGAGACATTAGGTTATGATTTAAACATGGATAATAGAGGACGACAAAAGGACAGAGGAAAGGGATTTGGGAACCATGGGAATTATAGGAAGGGAAGATCGAAATCTATACATGGAAAGATAGAGTGCTCGAATTGTGTAAAGAAAGGACATCTGAAGAAAGACTACAAAGCTCCAAAGAAACAAAGATATGGACAACAAGAGAAAAATCAGGAAGCAAATGTAACAGGAGATGTGTTATAAGATGCTTTGATTCATTTTGTAGATAAATTATTTTAGTCTTTGGTAGTAGATTCAAGGGATTTATTTCATTCCACACCCCATAGGAAACATTTTCTAGATTATGTTCAAGGTGATTTTGGACAGGTTCATTTGGGTGATAATGCACCATGCAAAATTGTTGGAATGGGAAAGGTAAAAATAAAGGAAAGGAATGGAAATAAATGGTAGTTGAAAGAGGTAAGACATGTTCCAGATCTAACAAAAAATCTAATTTCAATAGGGAAGTTGGAAAGTGAAGGTTGTATATCCATATTTACAGATAAGGTGTGGAAGGTCACCAAAGGATCATTGGTGATAGAAAAAGGAGAGAAGGTAGGTACATTGTTTTTATTTAATGGTAATATTAAATATTCTATCTCTTTAGCTTCTACAGGAGTGGATACAACATTGTGGAATCATAGGCTTTAGCACATGAGTGAGAAGGGGATGCAAATACTTAAAAAAATAAATTTGTTAGCAGATCTTAAACAAATTGGTTTGGATTTCTGTGAGCATTGTGTTTATGGAAAACAAAAGAGATTCATATTTCTCAGGATGAGAAAAGAAAAGAAGATTGAAAGGTTAGAGCTTGTGAATACATATGTATGGGGACCAACTTAGGTATCATCTCTTGGTGGCTCTCATTATTATGTTACTTTTATTGATGAAGCAACTAGAAAAGCTTGGGTTTATTGCATTCAACAAAAATCTGATGTTTTTTATACTTTTAAGAAATGGAAATCTTTGGTTGAGAATTAGATAGGAAAAAAGTTGAAGTGTCTCAGATCAGAAAATGGAGGTGAATATTGCAGCAAGGATTTTTATTATTATTGTTCATACCATGGGATTCGTAGAGAGAATATAGTTCCAGGAACACCATAAGGAAATGGTGTGTTAGAGAGGATGAACAGGAAAATCATGGAGTGTGCAAGGAGTATGAGATTGCATGCTAGTTTTCCCTTACAGTTCTGGGCAGATGTTGTAGATACTATTGTTTACTTAATAAAAATAGGAGCTTCAATCCCTTTAGATGGTAGAATTCCAGAGGCGGCATGGAAATGTAAAAAGATAGAATATTCCTTTTTTAAGACTTTCGGTTGTGAATAATTTTTCCATATTGATAAATAAAATAGAACAAAGCTTGAGGAAAAATACAAGAAGTGCACTTTTATTGGATATGGTGTTAATGATTTTGGTTATTGCTTATGGGATTATGAAAATCATAAAATCATTAGGAATAGAGATGTCATATTCAATGAAAAGGTCATGTACAAAGATTAGTTCTAGGGAAAGAAATAGGAAAAAGAAAAACTAGAATACATAGTGCTTGATGAGATCACTGGAAAAAAAATTCCAAAGGTACCAAAAAAAAAAATTGTACAACACCATGAGAAACAATTTCCTCAAACTCCTACAAGTGTTCTTAGAAGATATACTAGGTTAAGTGGACCCCCTGAATGATACTCTCCTTCATTGTATTATTTATTATTAACTGATTATGGTGAAACATAATTTTATGAAGAGGCAATGCAGGTAGACACTAAAAAGAACTGGGAGAAATGAATGAAAGAGGAAATGGATTCCCTGGTAAATAACCAGAATCGGGATTTGGTTTAGTTTCTTGTAGGAAAATGAGCATTATAGAATAAATGGATTTACAAGATGAAGGAAGAAGATGGAGAAAAAAATAAGTACAAGGATAGACTTGTTGTAAAGGGCTTGCACAAAAGAAAGGTATATATTTAGATGAAATATTTTCTCATGTTGTTAAAATGACTTCAATTAGGACTATTTTAAGTCTTACGGTAGTAGAATATTTTCATCTTGAAAAGTTAGATGTAAAAATATATTTTCTCCATGGGGATTGGAGGAAGCGATTTATATGCAGCGACCATAGGGGTATGAGGTCAAAGGGAAAGAGAATTTGGTATGTAGGTTAAGGAAGAGCTTGTATGGCCTAAATCAATCTCCAAGGAAGTAGTATTTTAAGTTTGACAGGTTTATGAAAGAACAAGGTTATACTAGATGTCATTTTGATCACTTTGTTTATTTTAAAAGGATGGAAAATGGAAGCTATATTATCTTCCTATTGTATGTAGATGACATGCTTGTTGTGGGGTATAATATGCAGTATATAAATGTGCTCAAGAATAAATTATCTAATTGATTTTTGATGAAGGATTTGGGTGCCGCAAAGAAAATCCTTGGTATGAGAATAACAAGAGACATGAAAATTTGCAAATTCACATTGTATCAGGGTAAGTACATAGAGAAGGTGTTGGAGAGGTTTAGAATGCATAATACAAAACCAATTAGTACAACTTTGGCCAAACATTAAAATTAACTAACGAAATGTGTCCTGGGACATAGGAGGAGAGATAATACATGTCTAGGGTCCCTTATTCATCAATAGTTGGCAACTTGATGTATGCAATGGTTTGCACAAGATCTGATATTGCATGTGTAGTGGGAGTTTTGAGAAGGTATATGAACAATCCAAGTAAAGAACATTGGGAGGAGTTAAAGTAAATTCTTAGGTATTTGAGAGGTACTTCTATGCATCCATTATGTTTTGGAGGTTCATACACTATTCTATAGGGATATGTTGATGCAAATATGGCAGGTGATAAAGATAGTAGGAGGAGCACCATAGGGTATGTTTTTACTATAGGTGAAACAACATTAAGTTGGATTTCGAAACTGCAAAAGGTTATTTCACTTTCAACAACAAAAGTAAAGTATTTTGTTGTTACAAAGGCTAGTAAATAAATGATTTGGTTACAAAGGTTTACGAAGGAATTGGGAAAGAAGAAGGAGAATAGTAGGTTCTACTGTGACAGTGAGAGTGTCATTCATATTGCAAAGAAATCAACCTTCCATTTGAATACTAAGAATATACATATCAGTTACCATTTCATATGATTTGTCTTTGAAGATGGAACTTTGAAGTTGGAAAAGATACACACTAGCCATAATTCTATAGACATGTTGACAAAGGGAGTAACTAGGGAGAAACTAAATTCCTTCTCATTTTCAATTCATATTCAAGCATGAAGGTGAAGATGAGAAATTTTCCAAGTCTAAAAAGGATTATAGTCCAACAAACACAACAACGATGGAGTTTTTGAGATTAGTCTCCAAGTGGGAGATTCTTGGTTGTGGAGCATGATTCTCTTCCTAATTCAGAGGCCTTTGCTTTCAACCATTTTTATACCCCATGAAGAATTTACAACCCAAAATAATGTCCACTCTTCCACGCGGGGGAGTGAAGGTGGGTATTTCCCCTCTTATAGAGTCTAGGGGGACCATCCCACTAGATGGGGGGGGTTCGGGGGAAAGAGTTCCCCCGAAGGGAAAATTTCCTTGTAAATGTATATTGTAATTTCATAGTAAATCTAGATCGTTCATTATAAGGTCGTAGATCTGACGATATAATTTATGTTAGGGATTTTTTCCATAGAAGGAAGCCCTCTTTTATGAGGGAAATATATTAGAACTATGTATGATGGTGAATATTGTATTCTAAGAGAGGAGACTGTGAGAGAAAGAATAGGAAGTTACAACGGGTGTGTTGTAGGTTGTATCCCTTCATTTTTTGGATAATAATAAAGGAAGGACCTATAAATTTTTCTAGTGGACGTAGCCCACACTAGGTGAACCATGTATATCTATGTCTCCATTATATTGTATATCTTTTGTTTTTTATTTCCACATTTTTTTGTATTTTATTACTCTACGATCCTATTTTTCTAACAACATGCCCCTATAGGTATATGTTGAAAACTAGCATGCACTCACACCCTTTGCCAACAACTACGTATCCTAGTCACACCCCTTGCCATTTACACTTAGGATCCCCACACCTGTATCTATGGTACCATCATCTCCATTGCATTTAGGTACTATCGACCGGTATAATTCTCACCTCCATGAGTTGTCCCACATATATTTCATGATTGACATATTGACACTCATTTTTTTCTATCCATTAGGATTGGGAGTCCTGGTAGTGTTACACCCTAGAGTAATAACCTCATAATTATTCCTCGTCATCATGATAACCACCCAATTATGGACTCCCATATTATGTTATCGGTTACATTCAATGCAACTATGCATTCTCATTTACCCACCATTTCATCCACCATTACTTGTCCATTTGCAAGATGATTCTCCATTAATATACATGGTAGAGAAACTAACCAATGGGCCCTCCACCCTCCACCAGTCTCTACTTGTTCCCTTAATGACCAAGTCATACTTCATTGGGGCACCCATTTTTGTACATGTACTTTCAACCCGATTATTTATTTATTTGGTGTGTATAAAGAACATTTTATATTTCAGCAGGTACAATAGATTTTGGTCATCACAATCGATGATTTTTTTTCCTTGGCACATAGGAACCCATGTCGCCCTTGGTTAAGTAATTTTACTTCCCCCATTACCTATGCAAGATATTTTCACCCTAGTTTAAATTATGACCATTACAAGAACCCATGTACCACATCATTATATTTTTACCTTTTTACATCTCCTTGTAGTCTCACCCATTCAAGAAAGTGTTACCCCATATTTCACCACCCCCCTGACACTAGATATTATTTTACAGTTTTTCTCAGACATCAACACCCCCCAACAAAGGGTAGTTCTTCAATCCCTTATATTCTAGACATCATTCATGATTATCAGCCAAATTCACCTTCACCAATACAGTTTCTAACACAATTTTGATCAATCGATGTCAATAAGATATTTTCTTCTGGTAGTCCCGCCTCTTTTCCTGGAAAGATAAATAAAAGGTTATATGAATGTGGAAATATGTTGGCTCTCATCCCAACATTAATGAGTATTATCAGATGCCACAAAAAGAGTCCTCATTTATTTTTGATGTCGTTGAACTCCATAAAATTCGAATCCAACAAAGTTTCATGTTATGGTGGGTATTACTATGTGACCTTTGTAGTTTTCAGTAACAACCAAAGACCTATGATTTTGATAGGGCATCAATGCATATAAGTTTTTCATAATGAGAATTAGATCTAGTTTAGTCATCAGAACCATCATCTCTTGTTTTTTGATGCCCCCAAGGGAATTGTAGATATTTGATTCATCAATGGTTTAAGTTCCTATTATCCCTTTATTGTTTCATGACACAAGCATGGGGCATGCCTGAATCGTTTTTTCAAAAAAATTAATTTTTGTAGAATAAAATTTGCTCTCGCTCCAAAGTATTGGTCTCACCATCCCTCACTATGAATTTCTCTCTTGTTTTTACAATTATGTCATCACCAAAATAAACGATCATATATTTTGGCTATATATATACTCCTAACCTCACACATCAGGGGGAATTTGTTAGCACTGAAGAATTTCTCACCCCAAACAAAAAAAATCGATGAAGAAATAATCAACACAAGCACAACATACTCCCAATAATTATGGAAACATTACACTTGGTTTGGAAAAATAAGCACAACAATAGACAAAGTTGGTTCTGAATTTCTGCATGTATTCAACAAAAATAGTGTACACAAATTCACATGGGCTAACAATATGTACAACATGCACAGTACAAGGTCTTCATGAATAACATTCAAAAAACCCACATGGATGAGGAAACAATGCATTGATGATTTTGTTCAGGCCTCAACCACTTATGAGATGGAATGGATATCCCCCATACCAAAAATAGCCCCCAAATTCTTCCTTGGGATCACTGAAAGGGATGGGAGATACCTCCAAAGGTCTCACATTCACATTTTAAACTAGTTTGGAAAAAGATTTCCATCCTCCTATAAATAGAGGGCCATTATATACAAACAAGAAGAAGCAATTTGAGTATTTTTATGCCGTTAAATTTGTCTTTGATAAGCCATCTTTCTCCTAGAACTCTTTGAGCATTCATAGTAAGTGTTTCACCTCTCTCCTCTTGATAATTTCAACTATAAATTCTTCACCATTGTATTTTCATTTTCAATAGATATCCACTTCATCAGTAGTTTCAGTTCATGTTATCCCTTTATGGTTTCATGACACGATCATGGGGCATGCCTTCCTTGTTTGTAAAAAAAAGTTATTTCTTGGAAAATACATGATACATATATATTTTTTCCCCTCTCCTTCCAAAGGATTGTTCTTTTCATCCCTCACTAAAACATTCTCTTGCACTTTTACAATGACATCATCACAAAAATAAACGCTAATGTATTTCAGTTATACGTATCCTCCTAACCTCACACATTAGGGGGCATTTATATCACTGAAAAATGACTCACCACAAACAAATAAAATGGATGAAGAAATAGTGAGCACAAGAACAACATACTCCCAATAATTATGGAAGGATTACACTCAGTTTGGAAAAATAAGAACAAAACTATACAAAATTGGTTTTGAAGTTCTCTGTGTATTCAGAAAAAATGTCACGTGCACATCGACATGGGATAAAATGACATACAACATGCACAATACACATTCCATGTGACTAACATTCAAAAAACCTATGCAGATGTGGAAACGATGCATTGATGATTTTTATTAGTTCTCGACCACTTCTGGGATGGAGTGGATCTCCCCCATAACCAAAATCGCCCAAAAATTCTTCCTAGGGATCACTAAAATGGATGGGAGTTACCTCTAAAGGCATCCCATTCACATTTGAAACTTCTTTGGAAAAATATTTCCATCATCCTATAAATAAAGGGCCATTGTATGCCAACAAGAAGAACAAGTTTGAGTATTGTTTATGATGTTCAATTTGTCTTTGAGAATCCATCATTCTCCTAGAGCTCTTTGATCATTCATAGAAAGTGTTTCACCTCTCTCCTATTGAGAATTTCACCTATCAATTATTCACCATTGTATTTTCATTTTCAGTATATATCTACTTCACGACTAGTTTTAGTTTTTTTTATCCCTTTATGGGTTCATGACACGAGCATGGGGCATGCTTGCCTCGTTTGTACAAAAAAAATATTTTTTGGAGAATACCTAATGCATATATTTTTTCCCCTCTCTCTCCAAAGGATTGCTTTCATTGTCCCTTACTACAAATTTCTCTCATGCTTTTACAATGATGTCATCACCAAAATAAACAATGATGTATTTCGACTATACATATGCTCCTAATCTCACATATCAGGGGGGATTTTTTATCACTGAGAGATTTCTCACGACAAACACAGACAATGGATGAAGAAACAATAAACACATGAACAACATACTCCTGATAATTATGGAAGGATTCACTCTGTTTGGAAAAATAAGAACAAAATTATACAAAAGTGGTTGTGAAGTTTTGCAAGTATTCAACAAAAATAACATGTGCACATCTGCTTGGGATAACACAACATACAACATCCACAGTACTTGGTACGCACAACTGACAATTGGAAAACCTACACATATGCGGAAACAACACATCGACGATTTTTTTCAACCCTCAACCACTTATGGGATGGAGTGGATCTCCCCCATACCCAAAATCTCCCCCAAATGTCACCTTGGAATCACTGAAAGGGATGAGAAGTACCTCCAAAGGCCCCCCATTCACATTTTACACTAGTTTGGAAACATCTTTCCATTCTCCTATAATTAAAGGGCGATTGTATCCAAACAACAAGAAGAAATTTGAGTATTGTTATTCTATTCAATTTGTCTTTGAGAAACCATATTTCTCCTTGAACTCTTTGAGCATTCATGGAAAGTGTTGCTCTTTTCTCCTCTTGATAATATAAACTATCAATTATTCACCATTGTATTTTCATTTTCAATAATTGTTAGAAGAGAGAGATTTTTATTTGGTGACTTAAGATCCTTTCCAAGGAGGAAGAGGGGACTCATAAGTTCCCATATTTATCCAAGGTGTTATCAATTTGAAGACTAGTCTCATTTGGTAGTTATTCCTTGTTTCTCTTTCTTGCATCAAGTATAGTTTTTACATGCTTAGTTTAGTTTTATTTCTTTGTTGTTTACTTCTTATTTTCTATTTAGTTGAGCCACTAATCAACTAACAAATTTGTGTTCTTTCTTTCTAGCCTAACTGTTATCCCCAATATCTAGGGATAAGTAGGAGATCATGTCTTGAGGCCCACATGGTCCTAGACATGGAGTACCAAGAGCGAGATTGACTTGAGCATGGACCTGTAGGGCCCATCTTTCTTCTTCTCAGCTAGACTTGTCCTGTTAGCAATAGCAACTTCCATCATTACCAGCCTGGGCTTGCATCGAAGAGGACTCTTGCTCCATGAGGTAATTGGTCTGAGGTATCATGGTATGTATCATATTTGATCATTATAACCTTATTATATATGCATTAGGTTCCTTTCATTTCGGATGACTGCTTGGATCTTACACTAATCCACTTGACCATTGTTGGGGTGATTGATGGGGTAACTTAGCAAGCTAGTATTCATGGGTTTTGGTTAGCCACCAAAGGGGGTTTGCAGAGCCATTGTCCGCTCCCACCATCTTATCACTTTTACATATTATACCATGCTCATCCATCCCATTCCACTAGTCTGGCCATTAGGATGACCATTCAGGGTTACATCTTTTCTTGTGGGAAGAAGGGGCTAAAGGCCCAGGGGGTAAAAGTAGCTGGTAAAAGATAAAATCCATAGGAAATAAAACATATATATGCTTTGTCGAGGGGATCCCTGAGAAGGAAATAAAAGGCCTCTCGATAAGAAACTAAGGGACCCTAAGAAAAATAAAATAAATAAAATGCAATACCTAACCAAGACGATGGGAGGTCTCATCACGATCCGGCCCATTATGTTCATAAGTATTTAGCAGTATGACATTGCCACTATCTGGTCACCAAACCAGGGCAGTGACCTTTGGTTGCATGGCCAAAGGAAAGGGGGTCTCATCACGAGCCATCCTTCTCATTTCTGTGGAGATACTAGTGGGTAACGTTGTTAGCTCTGGCCACCAAGCCAAGGCAGTGTCCTCTGGTTAGACCTTGTAGTAAAAAAGAAAAAGCAATAAAAGAAAGATAAGGCAATAAAGGGCTTGGAAATAAAATTTATCCATGACGGGTACAACTCGCCTCCTACAAAGGCACCCACAGACAACACCAGCCCTTGGTCTTACTATGACTGGACATCCCTAAAACCATATCACCGCATTGAACATGGATTGAATGATCCTCTGAGGAAAATTTCCATCTCTTATGATTATTAGCCCAATAGGTTGTTCTGTCGGTTTCCTTAGCTTTGTATAGTAGATCTGTGTAATGTCTTTGAGCTCTTAGATGATATGTTAGGGATTTCATGCATATGTTTGGTAACTTTAATGATGAAATATGATTTACATTGCTATGATATCTAGGACTGATGAGCCCATGGAGGGCATAGTTTTTGATGTGCAGGACCATGCCCGACGAACAGGTACCAGAGGACCAGGTACACATGGGGAGATGATTAGCTCAGACCTCCATGGGGCTGAAGAGCCCATCAGATGGTTGTTGGGATGGCAGAGGTAGGAAAACGTCATGATGAGCCCTTGCATGAATAATATAGAAGGACGCCCTCACCAGGACCCTGTGGCAGAGATTTGACCTAGGAGGGATCAACCCCTATAGATGGAGGATGGCTCTGAAGGACAGGATGCTACCCAGGGAAGGTTGGATGATTTCTGGAGCATGTGGCAGCATGCTAGTCTTGTTTGGCACGTGTGATAGGTTGTAGGAGCCCCAGAGGGGACAACGTTTTGCTCCTTGGATGTTGATCATGCCCAAAAAGGGCCAACGTTGCCCTCAGAGGGGCCTGACGTCTCCCTTTTTATCTCTATTTTGACATTTTTAGCATTTAATGTGACAAATGATTGAATAATGATAAGTCAGCCTTGTCAGTTGTTTTTAATAACCTATTTTGTTAATTAAAGGTCATTTGGATGATATAAAGAGAGGACGTTGCCTCTCATTTTCACATAACATAACTTGCTCTCTTGTGAGAGATACTCTTTTATCTTTTGTCTTGGATATTTTCTCTTGGAGTGAGGTGCTACACTTGGAAGGATCATCTTTGGCATGCATATGGTGTTTTTATCATTGGAAGGTGTTACAACTTGGGTTTGATAAGCTTTTTCATGAATTTGTAAGTGTTTTTCTCATCAAAACTTCTTGATTGAATGGTTGTTGATTAAATATCTTACATGTATAGTTACATTGTTATTATTATGCTTAATCATTGAAACCCTAGGGAGAAAACACACAAGTAGTTCGTTGCTTCATGTCCCCATGATAAAAACGTGTTTAGCCATTGATTAAAGAAGGTTTAGCCTAGCCATTATTTTTTCTGAGTTAGATTTGAATTATAAGTTGAAGGAGGAAGACGTCCTAGGCGTAATTTAGTTTACACCTAGGGTTTTGACCTTAGGTTTTGAAAAGCCTTGTCCCCAAGCAACACTTTTCAGCCCTAGACTTATAGTTTGAAGCTAGCCATTTTGCCAAAGAGTTCTAAGGAAAGAGGGAGGAGCATGAGGCCTTGCTTTTGCAACACTGGAATGAGCCTCCTCCCCTTAGGGTTTTGACTTTGTGGCCCTGCCTTTGCAGCACTACAAAGCCTAACTCTCTCGTCCTTAGATTTAGATTCTACCAAGCCATTAGCCTTACTCCTTGACTCCATTTACCCTAAGGCACTAGTCCAATCCTAAACGTTGAGTTCTTAGTGTTTAAAACAACCTTTTCAAATGCTCAATTGTGAAAACCTACTAACCCTAGTGTTTTTCTAACCCTAACCTTGATGACGTCTTCCCTCATTTAAACTTTGGCTGATTTAAAAATTGCAGCTAAGTCATCTATTGATTGGCATTGATGTGTGGATCCTTTTTATTGGCTTAACTTACAAAACGTTTACTTCTTTGCCATCCTAAACTAACCTAAATTAGGGCTGACGTCACCTTTGTAGCAACAACAATATTGATGACGTCAAGCCTCCCTTTAACCCTTGTTTAGTGTGAAATGTTGTGGTTTTATTAATATTTAAGTGTTGAGCAATCTCATTGGCTTGTTTAACAAAGCATCCACTTATTTGTCTAGCTAAAACCAACCATAAATAGGGCTGACGTCACCCACAATCTACATAGTGACGCAACAACAATATTGGTGTATGAGCATATTTATTGCTTTTTGATATAATAAAGATTGATTGAATGCACGTATCACTTTTTATTTATTGAATAAGTATTATAAGACTTTGTCTTTATTTGCAATCATTGACTTCGTCAATAATTACATTCATTATTGCTCATATGTGTTAAATATAGTCATTAATGTTTTGAAGTACTAACCACTGCAGCACATTTTAGTTTTATTTGCCTTGTCTTGCAAACAGGTGCCATTCAGTGGAATATCTTTTCTTTGACTATTATTTTGGAAGTAATCTGTGAAGGGAAGGCTTATCTTAACCTTTGATCCTTGAAACCTTGACCCTTTTCCTTCAGCGTCCTAGATTACTAGGGACGTCTCCCTTGGGATTAGCCACTCTAAATAAAAAGAGCTCCCCGTCGAGGTGACAGTGGGTGGGGAAGCTCCTGTTACGCCAATTTGAGCCTTGACTTCAAGCTACTTAAACCTTTCCTACAAACTGAGTGATAACATTTTGGCGCCGTTGTCGGGGAACACTGAGTCTTTTTTCCTCAACGACATACCTTTGGTAAGCCTTGTAATCTTACCTGGCGACTCCACTATATTTTCCCCCTATTTCTTTGGTAGTTTCAGGGAAACTATCTGGCAACTCCACAAACCAGAAGGAGGTTCAATAACCCTCCTCTAGCTTTCAGAAGGAAGCCTCCTGCTAACTCACCTATTGTCAAATCACCTTTTGGAAAGAGACTTCCTTTAAATATGATTACTCGTAGTGGAAATATGTATTCAAATCCCACTGTTGTAACCACAACCACCACTACAGCAAACCTTGTGCCTCCTGTCAATCCAAATCCTCATAAATGGTTTCACTCAAAGAGTTATAACTGCTTTGACTTCAGCAATATCCAAGGTGGAGAACATGATGTTCCTGTAGATGCATATTCCTGGCTACCTTTATTTTTGGAAAAGGAAATTTCCGGGAATTCACATTGGACCCGGTTTTGTGATAGCTTTGATTTTCACTTGGATGGTCAAGATCACCCTGACATTTTCATGAAACTCTTTGCAAGCTCTCTTGTGGAAAAATCGAAGGGATGGGTTGATCAAATCCCTAAAAAAAGCATAAAGAACGTTGAAGAACTGCAAAAGGCCTTTAGAGTGAGGTGGTGTGACAAAGAAAATTCGCAAGATCTTTTTCCTCAGTACTCTGATATTTGCAAAGGACCTTGTGAAGGTATAAGAGATTTTACTGATAGGTTTAATCTATCCCTCAAGAAGATCCGAGAAAAGGTTGGTTTAGAGAAAGCTATCATTGGTCACTACTTGTCCTCTTTGGAAGGAACTTTGCAATTCAGAGTCAAGGACCGATCACCAACAACCTTGGAGGAAGAACAAGAATTGGCTTTTGAGATTGAAATAAATCTTGATTTTGATGACTTTATTGAAGAAAGAAACATGAATTGTGAACCGTGGGATCCAAGTGAAGAGCCTATATTGGAGCTTGAAAATCCAAGCGTCCTTCAAGTCGAACTAGCTCCTACTAAGAGGAAATGGAGCCTTTCTCAGAATAATGCCTCTTCCCAAGAGCCTCCTTTAAAGAAGACCCATCCAGAGGACGAAGGTTGTGATGCATCCAAGGGTTTGGACCTAAATGTTGTACAAGACTTTTCTCTCTTCATCAATCAAGTGGGAGATCCAATTCCAAAGAATCGTGATTTCAAACCCTTTTATGTCTCTCTCCAAATAAATGATCTTCTCCTCCACAATTGTCTTCTGCACCCAGAAGCCAAAGCCAACATAATGACATAAGAGGTTATACGATAGTTGGGCCTAAAAATATCACAAACTAACACCAAGGATGATTTTGTAAAGGGAGCCATTAAAGATCTCGAGGTATATTTTGACTCTTGCCCTGACGCTCCTTTCAGGATTAATGTGTTTGTTGTAGATGATATTAGTAAATTTGGGATTATCATTTGTGATGAGATTATTGCAAATTTGAGTGGAAGAATTCACAGAGAACAGTCTGAGGCCATCATTCCTCATCCTGAAGGAGGACATTATACCATCCACAGTAAACCTTTTGTTGGCTCAGCAATTGAAGACCCCAATGAAATAGATGATCAACTTTTATGCATCAACAACAGTCTGAGTGATTGGTTCGTTCAAGAAGAAAAATTGGATATGGACACAGTAGAGGAAATAGAATGAATCTGGACACTAGAGTTTGACGGTTCACACTCAGGTCTGGGAGCAGGTGCAGGAATAGTTTTGACAGCCCCGTCAGGTGATATTTTCTATCATTCTTATAGATTGGAGTTCAGTTGCACCAACAATGTTGCTGAATATGAAGATTTAATTTTGGGACTCAACCTATCCATTGATAAAGGGGATTCAATCCTAGAAGTAAAGGGTGATTCATACCTCATCGTTTCACAAGTTCTGATGAGGTTCGCAACTAAGAACGAAAAATTAAAGAAGTATCGAGATGTAGCCCAAAATATTGCAAAGACTTTCAAAAGGATATCACTTGAATCTGTTCCTCGAGAAGAAAACCATGTGGCAGATGTTCTTTCCATATCTGGATCTACATTGCAACCATGTGAAGGACCTCTTCATGATCAGTGCAAGATGGAGGTCCTCTTTAGACCTTCTATTCCCGACAATTTGGAACATTGGCAGGTCTTCGAAGATGATGATCAGATTATCAGATTCATGGAGAATAGCAAAGAATTCAAAGCTACACAAATAAATTTCCTGGCTTATTACATGGGCTTGGAAGTCATCAACATGCAAAACAACACCTTTCCTAAAGGTTGTATTCCTCTGGAGAATATTTTTGACAGACATGATGCTTTCAAAGGGAAAAGAACCAACAAGCAGGCCGAAGAAGCCATGGAATTCAACATTGGTACTGAGATGGATCCAAGAATGGTCAAGATAGGAAAAGGAACTACCGAAAAGGAGAGGAAGGCGATAATTGACCTCATCAGAGAATTCATGGATACCTTTGCCTGGAACTACGATGAATTGAAGGCCTATAGAGGGGAAGTTATCTATCATGTTATACCTTTGATTGAGGGAGCCAAACCTTTTCGACAAAATTTGAGACACATCAACTCGAAGCTGGCAGGGCAGATACAAAAGGAACTCTAGAATATGGTTGACGTAGGTATCATAGCCCTGATCAGGTATTCTTCTTGGATGTCAAATCTAGTGGTTGTTCGGAAGAATAATGGTGGCATCCGCCTATGTGTTGATTTCCGCAACCTCAACCAGATGTCGTTGAAAGACAATTATCCTCTTCCAAACATGGAACATCTAATTCAACAATTTACAGGGGAAGGAATGATGTCAATGTTGGATGTATTCTCAGGATACAACCAAGTTTTGCTCAAAAGGGAGGATCAACTCAAAACTGCATTTACTATACCCTGTGGAACATTCATGTACTTGAGAATGTTGTTTGGTCTTATGAATGCAGGTGCGACTTTTCAAAGAGAAATGGACTATGCCTTTAGGGACCTCATATATAAGATCATAGAGATCTATCAAGATGACCTCACTATGGTGTTTAAAGAAAGGAAAGATCACCTCTCCCACCTTAGAATTTTTTTTGAATGATGCAGGGAGTATGGCATCTCACTGAACCCTAAAAAGTCTGTTTTTGGGATTGACGAAGGAAAGTTTTTGGGACACATGGCTTCACCAGGGGGAGTTTCCATTGACCCTGAATGAGTCCAATCAATAAAATATGTCCGTCCTCCAGTTAACAAAAATGCCTTACAGTCCCTTCTTGGAAAAATCAACTTCATCCGCAGGTTCGTGCCTAACTTTGTTGAAAGGATAAAACCTTTAAGTTCTCTACTAAAGAGGGATGTCACCTTCATATGGGGAAAAGAAGCTAACATATCTTTCGAAGACATCAAGGACGCCATCTCTCAAGCCCCGGTTTTGATCAGTCATGATTTTTGACAAGATTTCATCATTTTTTCATTTGCATCCCAGGACACCATTGCAGGGGTATTGATGCAGAAGGATGTTGACAACTTTGAACATCCCGTGGCCTTTATGAGAAAATTCCTGAGAGATTCATAATTGAACTACAGCATCATAGAAAAATAGGCTTACGCTTTGGTTAAGTCCCTCCATCATTTCAGGAATTATGTCGGTTATAATAAGATCAAGGCTTATGTCCCTTACCCAGCTGTGAAGGATGTTTTGTCACAACAAGACTGTATGGGCACCCGAGGAAAGTGGGTTTCAAAAATCCAGGAGTATGACTTAGAGATAAAACCCACCAATATAATAAAGGGATAGGGATTAGCCCAGATGCTCACCGAAATCAATCAAGAAGCTATACATATTGGTGAGAACAAGCAGGTGAATGTGATAGTCAGTGAATTGGAACATGATGAGTGGTATTTTGACATAGTTTATTATTTGAAGAACTTGTCATGTCCTGATCACCTGGTGGATCAAAAAAGGAGAGATTTAAGGTTGAAGGCCATGAAATACTGCCTAACAGAAAATGGACTTGGATGGAAGAATCCTGATGGCGTTATACTTCGATGTGTGAATAAGGATGAAGCAAAGAAGATCTTGAAGGAATTACACTCTGGATACTATGGCGGGCATTTTGCTGCGCGTACCAATGCCCACAAAATTTTGAGGGCAGGATATTTTTGGCCAACCCTTTTCTCAGATGCTTATCAGCATGTTCAGTCCTGCCAACCTTGTCAATTCTTCACAGGCAAACCAAAGCTCCCAACCTAGCCTTTGAAACCAGTAGCAGTAGAAGCACCTTTTCAGCAGTGGGGCCTGCATTTTATTCGCTAATTCAAGGACAACTCAAGTAATGGATATCGATGGATTTTGACAGCTATAGACTATTTCACCAGATGGGTTGAATCGATTCCTACAAAGAAAGCCACTGAAGAAGTTGTCATGAATTTCTTGGAAGATCAGATTATAACAAGGTTTGGGATACCTTCCGAGATCACTACGGATAATGCCAAAGCTTTTAGTTCCTACGCTCTGGTAGAATTTTGTTTCAAATATGGAATTACCCTGTCTCATTCCTTGAATTATTACCCACAAGGAAATGGACTAGCAGAATCAACCAATAAGAATCTTATGAATATTCTGAAGAAGGTGGTTGAAGAAAACAAGAAGTCATGGCACAATAAACTAAAGTATGCAGTATGGGCAGATCGAATAACGACAAAGACATCCACTGGAAAAAATACTTTTGATATAGTGTATGGACTTGAAGAAAATCTCCCTATAAATCTCCAAATTCCCATTCTCCGATTTGTACAACAATATGACACAGATGCAGAGGCGATCCAAGGGAGAATAAACCAGCTGATAGAATTAGACGAAACTCGAAGAAATGACTTGGGTCAGATGGTAAAGAACCAAGAGAAAGTAAAGAACACTTTTGATCACAAAGCCAAAGGCAAGAGTTTCGCTGAAGGAGACCTTGTTCTTTTATGGGACAAAAGAAAAGAGAAACCTGGTATGCACAAAAAACTTGATAGCCTGTGGGGAGGCCCTTACAAAATCAGAAGTTGTGCAGGAACAAATTCCTACAACTTGGAAACAATGGAAGAAGAAATTTTGAAATTACTAGTGAACACTTTGCACATAAAGCATTACTACCCTCTAGACACGTGATCATATAGGTAAGTAACCACTTCCGTGTATTATACCATATTGTTTGTTTCCTTTATATATGCATCTTTTTTGTTTCTTGCTTTATTGTGTAACATCCCGCTCTGGCGCATTGACAAAACTTATTCTTTGAGGACACTTGCTCGCAAGTGATTTGGATTTTTATGATGATGAACCACTTAACCTTGATGATGATGTGTCATAATTGATGACAGGATGTTTTACTATTGCTATATACAGGTGCTATTGACTCAGTTTCATTGAGTGTGCAGGGTTTCAGACCTTGAGGATGCAGAGGCATCAGTGGAACTCCCTTGGACTCCGGATTGAGTCAGGGAGTGGGCTAATTGAGTTGTTTTCATTTACAGTGATATTGTGTGGTTTTGATGATATGCTATTGATTTCATGATATGTTGTTGACATGATCTGACATGATGGTTGATGATGCAGACTGACGATAGCTTGCCGACCAGACTCACATATGGAGTAAAGGGGCCACACACGAGTTCCAGAGAGATTGAGGGAGAGGTGTGTCAGCAGCCCTTCGACAGCCTATTAGCACTCTCGCCATGGCTCGAACTGTAGGTTAACGATTACCTAGTTCTAGAGGACCCACGATGCCGTGAGGGCAGACTGTGATAGTCGCTCACGATTCGAACTGTAGGTTAACGATTACCTAGTTCGAGGGGATCCACGATGCCGTGAGGGCAGACTGCGACAGTCGCTCACGTGATTCTAAGGGGCGCGCAATAGGGCAGGGGCCTTATTCCTTAGAAGCCCTTAGTCTCCCACAAGTTCACCTGGCGGAGTGTTGACTCCAGGGGTTATAGATTCTACCAATATGTCAAGTCAGTGAGTGGCACCCTTGGAGCATGTGGTGCATCCTGAAGGGAACGTCGCGGAAAGAAATGCAAATCAGCAAGTGGCACCCTTGGAGCACGTGGTGCATCCTGAAGGGCACGTCGCACAACATAAGCAAACGAGGCTAGTGGCACCCTTGGAGCACGTAGTGCATCCTGAAGGGCACGTCGCATGGATGATGATGATGAGACAACTTATAAGAACCTAAGACCTTAAC
>ML782548.1:2436469-2450146 GCA_009831015.1 Picea engelmannii | reverse complement strand
TCCATCTAGGATAGTTTCACCAACAATTTCCTTGATCTTCATCTCGTTATTCCTCATACAAGCATGGGTCCTCCAACCATTCTTCTAGGATAACTCAATCTGTAAAGCGTCTTCCCGTGAGGGATTTCACCATAAGGGGACCAATTTGGATTTCATTCATTTGTACACCTTATCAATCATGATAAGACAATAATGAGAGCATGGGTCCTCCAACCATTCTTTTAGGATAACTCAATCTGCAAAGTGTCTTCCCGTGAGGGCTTTCACCATAAGGGGACCACTTTGGAGTTCATCCATTTGTGCACCTTATCAATCATGATAAGACAATAATGAGTCATCTATACATTTTTCCAACAATGCATCATATACCAATGGAACCACATCGATCCATCTTCATCATGTATCAATGACAACTCATTGATCCATCTTCATCTATGCATTCTCATCAAGGAAAATACATATTCTATTACATAAATCATCAATCAATCAATCCTTTGACATCAATCAATCACTTGACATCAATCAATGACATCAATCAATTAAACCATTGGCATCAATGACAACATGATCCAACAATTTTCTCCCCGGAGATTTGGTTTTGAAATGGGATGCTAGGAAGGAGGATTCAGGAAAAAATGGTAAATTCGATCACATCTGGTACAGACCATTCAAGGTTGCATCTCCTAAAGGAAAGAATTCATTTATGCTAGAAAATTTGGATGGAAAAATCCTGAACGCCCCCGTGAACGGGCATTTTTTTAAACATTATATGGAATAATTGATTTCCAGAATTCCCACTATATATACCATTTTGTTTAGACTTTTATTTCATAATTTTCTTTGGTAAGTCTACTTTCATTCTGTAAATAAAGAAAAATAAAATAAAATTGGTTTATGTCTCTTTTAGAAATAAGGATACAAAATTCTTAATGTATCCAATTCCTTAAAACCCTGATACTTTTCATACTGTTCTTTCACAGGATTCTAGTTGACAGCCCAACAAGTAAAAGAAGCAAACAGACAGCCTTAAAGCGGAAGATAAATTTGCCAAAAATAGGCGATAGATAAGATTTTATGTTATTTTAAAAGGAGAACAAAAAATGGTAAGGCAAAGGTGTGAGTCCCAGCAAAGTCTATTTTGTGAAAACAAAGATTTTGTATCAAAAAGTGTGTTGATTATCTCGTAAGTTTGATAGGTCAATAAAATAGTGTTTTCAAAAATCTAGGCCTTAAGGGTTTCACTTAGAACAAGATAGGAGGTAAATAAAGTAAAAATCTTTAAGGGAGAGTTCCAAGAGTTGGGTTTAATTTACAACCTCTGTTTTTCGACTTCCAGATCATTCTACGTCCCCTCTTTCTACCCTCAGTTCTGAATCAAGCTTCTTTTTCAGGTTTCCCATAGAGGGAAAAGAGATTGCATCTTAACTTTTGAAATTGAAAAACAGTTCTTAATCGGTAAGACCAATCCTCATATTTCTTACTCTCCGACTAAACAAGGCTATGCTTAGGCTGATCCTGACTCTCCTAGGTCTCTTAACAGTTTTTCTGAGGATTTGAGCTTGCTCAAAGGAAGACCCCTGAAATTAATCTTCCCCTTTTTCTCTGCAGACTAAGATGTTTTGAAAGTTGAGAAAAGGTTGGTCTAGAGCAATCAAAACAAGTTGACAAACCTCCATTGCAATTTTTACACAGATACTACCCCTGGTATATTAAGTACCACTGATTGCCCCCGCTTCGTATTCAAAAAGTAAAATATAAGACAGATGGTGAAAGGAAATTCATATTTGATTGCCCCCATCTAATCCAAAATATGATGAAAGGAAATTCATTTAAATGATTTCCCTCGTCTAGTATAAAAAGACAGATAACTTCACCGGGGTACTGAACAAGCTCGCTAGCAGTGAAGCAATATCTGAGGTTAAATATATAATTAGCATTCAAAGCAGTGAAAGGAAATTCAGTAAAGAGGGACAGTGGGCTTGCTGGTAGTGAAGCAATATCTGAGGTATCTGTAAGGTTGTCATACTTAAATACCACTCTACTCTAGTTACCAGTTTTTTCGAAACCGGATCTGCATCCCAAGTCCAGACAAGGCTCCCCAATTAAAAATATGAATTTTGCTTCGTTTGATGCAAGCCGAAAGACACAAAATCTGTTGAGTTTCCTAAGATTGTTTTGATCATCTTAATGCTAACTTAATTTCAGTAACGAGAAGGAGAAGATCATGAATGAGACTACAACTGAGTTTACAACAAATGAGAACTTTGAAAAGATTTTCAGAAGTAAAAATGAAATCTCTTTTTTCCTCTGTATCCCCTTCCTTAGCAATTTCTGCAGGGATAAACCCTTGACCCCATTAACCCAATGAAGGCACTAAGTCTACATGTTCTCCTCGTCCCACAAGGAGACGAGGTCCCCAGTTGGAGCCTATGTTGAAACAATTCTTAAATTTTTTATCCCTAAGACCTAAACTTTCCTTTTTCGGGTTTCGTCTTTTCCTAAAACACAAGTTTCGTTATCGTTCCCAAACGCACGGTACCGATTTCCTGAAGAACTTAATTATTTAAATAATAAAAGACAAAAACCTAAAAGTATTATAAGAATCCTGATGCATTTTCTATAAAATTATTTTAATCATGATAAGCTTTAAACCTAATGGAGTTAAGATTAACTTTAAAGAGTTTTCGGGATTCGGGGTTTGCTGAAAACATATTTTTCAATACAAATTGAATCGTGAAATCCCGATCCCTGATTTCCAGAAAGAAAGAGAGTTAGTTAAAATGCTAATTAATTAATTCTCTAACGCAAAAAGTTAAGGCTTAAGTTAATCATTAAGCGTTTCGGGATTCGGGGTTCAGCTATAACACATCTCTTGTCAAAATGATCCCCGAAATCCTGAATCGTGAAATCTCGACCCTTAATTTGTGTTAAACCGAACTAACTCTGTTTTGTCCTTAACCCTGATTAGTTAGTTAATTAAGATGAATTTAAGTCCTATTTTAAACACGTCACGATTTCGCAACTTCAGAAATTGGGATTCATCAATGACATACTTCTTGTCAAAACGATCCCCGAAATCCCGAAATGCTTAATATCAATCAATTACTTTGCTAAAATGTTTAAGTCTTAATTAACCTTGTCGCAATTTCGTGATTTCGGAGATTAGATTTCGAGATAACATGCCTTTCGACAACACGATCCCCGAAATCCCAAAAAATGAAACCTTGACTCTTAATCTGTGATTAGCACAAATTAACCTTTTTCCAAAGCATGATTAATGATAATCTTTTTTTAGGGTTTCATTCATGTTTCGATTTCTGATTGAGTAAAATGTTCTGAGTTTTCTTTAAAATTCAAAGGTGCCAAAATGCGGCCATTTAAATAAATAATAATTGGTGATATGTGGTACTAATGTGTATCTCAGTGAAATATCTACCGCATTAAATGTCTTGAATTCTTGTCAGCTGCGTCAATCTCGTCATTGTTAAATGAATTAAAAGATCATTTGAATGTCTGTGTTTTCTGTTTTCATTTTATCAAGCGCAAGAAGCACTCAGCTGAGCTCATTCATTCCTTTTCTGTGACAGGTTTTCCATTTAACGTAAAATCATGGCACCAAAAAAGGCACCGAAGAAGAGTGAAGATACACAGGAAGGAGATATCATCTCCGACACCACGCCACATGCTATAGACTCCATTAAATCTTGGACTCAAATCTCTGAATTTCTGGAGTATGAATTCAAGAATGCTCATACTGATTCTGGGAATCACTATCGGGACATAGCAGAATTAGAGCTTCATAAGATCGTCGCGCACCCTCAGCTCATGGCATACAATCATATGATCAGTTGGGCTGTGGAAAAGGTTGATATCCCAATGAGGAGCATCTTAAATGATCAAGGATTCATCGTCGGCTCATTCAGGCCAAAACATATACAAGTAATGTATAAACTCTCGCCAAATCCTAAACATACTTTTAATGTCAAGTTTTTAGCAGAATTTTAGAGGAAAGAATGCACTGAGGCAGACTAAACTTATCCTGATATAAATAGAGACTGGTGGAGATGTCCATCAAAATTTAGGGCCGATACCCATGGGGTTTATGCTACAACATCCTTGAATGAATACATGGTTTACGTAGCCATTATGTTGTGTAGACTTTTCGGGAGAAAAGATCCCTGCCATTTTCATGCAGATTGGGTGCCCTTTTTAGAAGAAGCTTCAGAAGGATATGCTTTTAACTGGAGTAGGATTTTGTCGAATAACCTAACACAAGAAATCTCAAACTATAGAGTTGCAAAATCTAAGGGACAACCAGTGGCCTTTTACATGTCAGCATACATTATGGATGCAATCTGCTACATGACTCATTTTCCCTTAATGAATTGGAGTTGGAATATAACATGTCCAGAACCCATTCATGAATATCATGTTTCCCTTTGGGAAGAAAATGATAAGGACGCATTTTATGAAATTTGTCATTTTGTTATAATTCTGATGCATAAAATATTTTGTGGATGCGAACCCCCTTGCATTTCTGATACAGTCACAAAAAATCTTAAAGCAATAGCCGACTAGTTTATTGACGAGAATTTTTCCTACATTAGGGTTTATGGTTGTTCTATTCCCCCTCATGCACTCCCTAAATTCCTACCAGACGGATTGGTGTGTAGAGAGGTATCCCACCAGATAGTAAAAGGCGGCATTGGATTAGAGCTAAAGGCAACTCAGAAGAAGTCATGGCCAACTTTCCCTGTACATATCGGGAAATTTTCATTATTGAATCTAGGCCATTCTAAGGTAGAGGCTGAATCACTAGAAGAAGTAAAATTGGTAGATATTGAACATAGAAAGCATGACCCCTATCAATTAGTAAGAAGACATTTGATGCATTGTAATTTAAAATCCTATGAGCACGAAACATATGTTTATGATGACGTATTCAAGGAGGTTAAATCCTATGAAGAGGTATTGAACAGAGTGTAGGCCCTACCACCTGACTCACAGATTGGTTTCGCATCATTCCAGAGCCATAGGAGAAGTTGTTTACCCAAAAGTTTGCAGGGCGAAGCCACGACCCCACCTCCAGAGTAGGAAGGGCCTCCCCTGGGCTTTGAAACAAATATACAGGACAAAGAAAATACTAAAGGAAAGATGAAGGATACTGGAATACCTTCACAAGACACAGAAATTTCCCAAACAAAAGAATCAGAGGCAAGGAAGGGAAAGGAGCTAGAAACATCCCCAGAAATCCCTAAGGATGTTCTAGAAAAGACAGGAGGAACAACATCGCTAGAACTTGGAAGTCCCATTACTTCCTTGACTCCATTGCAGTCCACTTATGGAAACCCCGACGAGGGAGCTCTGTATGTCAATGATCTGGAGCCAATTTCCAGGGATGAGATTCCTTCATCAGATTATTTTTTCAGTAAAAAGAGAAGGGCAATCTTGAAATAGGAAATCCATCCAAGAGGAGATGGGATGGTTAAAAAGCATAGGGTCATTATAGATGGAGAATTTTCTACAGAGATAGAAGGCACGATGGGAGCATTAGCATCAAAAAATTTATATTATGTGGGTAGTTGGACAACTATGTTGGAACAAAAAGACCAAACAATAGCTCAGCTACAGGGTAAATTGAAAGAAACCGAAAGAAATATCAGTTGGGGAATAAAAAAGGGTCTAGATAAAGTTAGATTAAAAGATATTCAAGAGATTCAGAAAATGAAAACAAGCTTAGAGGAAGTAAATCAGATAATACAAGTCACTCAGGCACAGGTCCTAAAGAAAGAAGAAGCAAATAAACAATTACAAGATAAGATTAGTACTATTTCAAATCAAGTGGTAGAGCTTGAAATTTTCCAAGCTCAGGTATTGGGAATACATTTGAAGATAGAAGAAGAACAACAGAAAGTGTTTTTAAATCTGGAAGTTGTCCAGAATTACTTTCAGGAAACAAATAAATCTTTGGAGAATGTTCTCCAGAAAGAAAGAGAAGTGAAAGCGGCCAAAACGACTTTCCAAAAAGCAGTAGCCCTTTCAACAAAGGAAGAGGTCGGAAAGATTCAAAAATTTTCTATTTCAAAACAAGTTAAAGGAGATGTAATACTCAAAGTGTGGGAAGCAGACCTGGCCGAAAATAAAAGAATAACCAGAGATGTCAATGATGATTGTCAAGGAATTTTTTATCTCTTAGAAAAAACTTCATTGAATATTGGAAAAAATGACTATCCTGGGTTATTAGGAGAGATCAACATTGTCAAGCACCAGCTAAGGTTCAAGGAAGATTTGGAGGAAATGAAGTTGGAGATCCCAAAAATTAAGGTAATCAATATCACTGAAATCGACAAATGGATAGTGATACCGAACTTAAAGTTGCAAACTATTAAATTCACAAGGAAGATAATGGAAGATCGTTTGCCCGAATTACAAAAAAGATTCTTCATATTTGAGGCAAAAGAGATACCAGACGTTCCCAGAGTTTTGGTGAAGTTTTTGGGAAAATGTATTTTCTATCTTGAGGCAGAAGAAGGAAGTTCATCAACACAAACATAAAAATACTCTTTTGAATATTTTCATCATTAGAATAATAAAGCAGTTAGAAAATAAATGTAAACGGTTTGACATTATTCATCCATGTAACCGTAGTCTTAGGAAGTTGGTTAATTATCAACGGGAAAATATTTGATGATAATGTATAAATATATCTTCAGAAGACTTAGAAAGGGCTTTTGGTTTTTTGAGAGAGCCGATTGTATTAAAAGTTTTCCAATCCACTGTGATATATGATACAAACGAGATTTTGAATCCTACCAACTTGTAGCTATGTGTTCTTTAACCTTGTTTACCATATTTTTCTATGTTTCTCTTTCAATGTCTTTCTAATGAATGATCAATTTGAAGTTTATTTTATACATCTTTTATAGTTTAGATTGATTTGGTTATCAAATTATTTACAACTTTTCCTCTGAAATTACTATCAGTAATTTTAAGACCTGTAGATCATTTCAACCATGATATTTAACACTTCATTAGAAATCTCTTTTTCTTCTTTATTTCCTGTTACAATATGAGATTCTTTCATGATTAAAGCCTCATATTTTTCAGTAGTATTTCTTTGTTATTTTACGATTCTCAAATTGTTTCAAGTCCAGGAAACGGCCTCAACTGTATTTATGTTATTATTTTGAATTTCAAAACTATTTTTCCTATTCTCATCTCTTAAAAAACGAAGTAACAATTTATCGAATTCTTTCACAACTAAATAAAATATTACTCTCCATGACTGTCCCAAATAACAGACAACCCAACATAGAACCTGGTCTCCAACATCAAACCAGTATTGCTTTAAACCTATTTAATACTATTTTACAAACAACAACTAACTGGGCTGAATTAGAATGTTCATGGGCTGCTATTGAGAGAGATATCAGCATCTAAGAACAATGGGAAGCTAGACAGAGACAGTTGAGAAACTGATTCTGCTTTACCCTTCTTTTTTATTCTTATCCTTTAATTACCTTTACCTTTACGGATGCCTTGATGGTATACTTTACAGCCTTAAAGCATAAACTTAGGATCAACACTCCTCCTGGAGGGCAACCTCCATTTTCCAGTCATTCCTCGGTCGTTAATCCACCACTGGCAGGGGGGAAACCTTTGTTTTCTGGAAACCCTTCACAATCCTAGGGAGTATTTTCAGGAGGTACTTTCATTCAACCCCAGGTTGGGGGGCACTCATCTCATAATCCACTAGGAGTGGTATCAAATCCTGTTCCTTCCGGAACATCTTACAGACAATCTTATCTAGGCGGCATCCCAAACACCACCTGGAGTTCTCTGGGACCACAGTGTTATCCTTCTCATGGGTCTAATGTGTATCCACCTCCGGGATCTACTCCTTACCATTCTCAAGGGAAAAATGTTTATCCTCCTCATGGGAAAATAAATCACCCGGCCTATAATGCTCAGACCCCACCGAGTTATGCAAATGTTTCTCATCCATCATCGAATCTTGTTTATCCTGGCCAACAACAACCGTATGTAGGAGGACCTATTGGTTACAACTATCCACCTAACCTACTTTATGGTCCTACTGGTGTTCCTATGCCGCACCAATATCATCCGCAAATTAACCGACAACTACCTTTCCTTGTGAATCTGGATCTCCCAGACTTGTCTCGGTTAACTAATGATCCTATTTTTCATTCACCGGTTTGGCCAGTCATTCCAACTAAACTTCCTTCTGATATTCTGAAATTTGACGAAAAATTTGGCGAAGATCCAAACAACCATGTGATGACTTTCCATTTGTGGTGTTCATCAAACTCCCTCAAGGATGATTATGTACATTTGTGTCTTTTCCAGCGAACACTTACAGGCTCGGCAGCAAAGTGGTATATGGAACTACCATGTGCTTCTTTTCATGATTTCAATTCCCTCACCATGTCTTTCCTCATGCACTTTCAACTGCCTATTCTCTACGAGATGGGTACTAAACTCTTGACCTCCCTTCGTCAAACTAACTCCGTGCATATCTCTGACCATATTCATGAGTGGAGGCGACGACGAAGGATGATCAAGGCAATCATTCCTAACATATTATTGGTGGAATGGTTTACTAAATCACTTTTACCCCCGATCGCTCTTGATGTCGCTATGGGTGGCATGGTCACAGAAGAACAAGCCATCACTTGGGCTCAGTACTTATATTTGGTTTATTCCCAATTTGGTACTTTGTATGATTTGTTTCTGAATGTTGCTCAAGCTAATACCGATCCATCTAAGTCGTCATCCTCATCTCATGTGGATGGTGTTATCGGTTCCGTCAAAACTCAATCTTTTTCCCAATCGACCACACTCTCCTCTACCTCTCCCCAAACTCAAATCTCTGAGGTGAATGCAGTTCAATCTGCCCCTTCACAACAATTCAGAGGTAAGAAGAAGACAAAGAATAAATCAAAAAATAACAATGAACAACCAAAAAATCAAGCTCAAACACCTGCTACCGAAAAGAAAACACAACGGAAACTGAAATTCCCGTGTATCATTTGTGGTGACGATCACTACACTCGAGACTGTCCACTTCGCAATGAAGTGGCCAAAATTTTCCAAGGAAAGTCACAACCTGTTGTGCTTACTCAGCCTTTTCCACAGCAGCAATCCATGGTTGTTGAAACCCCCTCTCTTGGGGGAAATTCTAGCCATCCTAATGATGAGGCCTCGTTGAGTGCACATATTTATATGTTTAATGGGATTAATTTGACCACTCGCTCTAAGACATACGACATGCCAGGTAACCCTAACAAAGGAAAAGACACTAACGGTACCGGTAATTTACCGGATCCATCATCATCCTCCGTTAGTCTTCCATCGGTTAATCCTCCATCTGGACCACTTCAGATTGAGAAATCCATGTTCGACTCTATCTTACGCCCTCCTAAGAGCACTATCCGCAAAGCTACCTTTAATCCTAGTTCACGTGCCACCCAGAACTACAACATTGTTGAAGATTTGGCTCAAGCACCGTGTGCTATGTCTGTGTTAGAAGTTCTACAACACTGCCCCAGTCAACGTAGAATGCTCTTGGTTTCTATTGGTGCTGTTGATCCCAAGTCATCCAACCAGATCATGTTTAACCTAGACAATTATATGTCTCGACTCTCTCACCAACTTGCTTTTCAAGTTGATGTTGTTGTTCATAATCAACAAATCCACCGAACTATTCTGGATGAGGGAGCCTCAACTTGTGTCATGTCTTTAGCGTGTTGGAAAGGTTTAAAATCACTCGCACTTAACAAATCCCCAACGATGTTAGGCACCTTCGATGGGCGAGGTTTTCATCACCATGGGATTTTAGAGTCCCTGCCCATCCAATTGGGTGGCAAAACTATTACTGTTGTTGTCGAGGTGGTCGATGCTCCCCTCAATTACAACTTGTTACTTGGAAGAAGTTGGTTTTATGCTATGACTGTCGTTGCCTTGTCATTTTTTCGATGTGTCCAATTTCCTCATCAGGGAAAAATTGTCATTGTTGATCAATTGGATTTCTACACGACTGATGCTCGCACTCCCGCTACCAACAATATTCCTTTCTTGGGAGACCACAAGGGGAGACCACAAGATCACATATGAAAGCGTTGGTGTTGGCTTACTAAAATATTCTAGCCTCATGGGTACTTTCCCTACACCACTTCCACCGACTACACATCATATTGCCACCGTCAATATGATTTCGACCGCAGCTTATCAATATTTGGAATCATCTGACCCTTGGATTGTATCTTGTCCATTGGAATTCGATGCACTAGGTGACACCATGCCACTTAGTCCAACCGAAACATCATACATTTATATCCAATCCACTTTGCCCTCATTGGATAACCAACATCTATTAGCACCCGACAGTTCCTTGATGCAATCACTGTTGAGTTACTTATCATCTGCGATCGACTACATTTCCCCAAATTTTCCTTCTGATGCATTTATTCCGGCAATGCTTTGCATTGACAAGTTACCTTGGGATAATAACTGTCACCGATCCTTTTTTCTTCCCCCTCATGAAGAAATTTGGGAATATATACACTCTATCTCCCCTCCTAATGTTGATTTTCCATCGTCTCCCATGCCTTCAACTTCTGATGATTTGGATCCAGTAGTTGACATGGTGATTTATGCAGTAGGGTTATTGGAGCCTGATCTCCTTACCCCTATCGTGACCCTCGACATGTGTTCCTTCCCGAGTGATTATCTTCCATCTAGAGAATATCTCCTGGAGGCCATGATCGATTTTTGTCCCTTGACATGGTATCCTTCCATAACATTATTCTCTTGGAAGCCATGATCAAGAAGCAGCTACGAGCATAGTTTCTCTTCTCTGTGGAAAGCTCCTTAAAAAATGAAACAGAGGCCCTAAGAATAGTTCTTTTCCTGTGTCAAGCTCATTAAAAAATGAAACGGTCACCTCTCTTGAACCTTATTTTCATACACCCTTCTCCTTTTTCTCATCTACTAGAGAAATTGGTGACAACCTCAAAGTCGGTGAATGAATTGAAGCTTGGAGGGCATGTCTCCAACCTTTGATGATCATTCTGGAGTTAATCCACTAGATTTCAAGCTAGGGGCACACTGAGCTTAGTCTTTGTTCTTTCTCGTGCTCATAAATACATGAGAATGCATACGGGTAAACTTTTATCTATTTTCCGGACCTGTATGGATACACAAAAAAGGAACCCCCTGGAGTCTCCTTTAAGCTCTTTTCAGACTCTCTAAACATGAAAAGATTGTCGAGTGATCTTGCTTCCTTTCCCACTCGTTAAAAGGTTTGAAAGAGCGTCTTTTGAGTGATAATTTATCTCTTTTTTGGCCTCGCAAGACTAACATTATGAAAAAGGACAACATTGGAGTCACCTTTAAGTTCTTTTCAGACTCTCTAAACATGAAAAGATTGTCGAGGGACCTTGTTCTCTTCACGCTTGTTAAAGTATTTGAAGAAAGAATCTGTTGAGCGATAGTTTATCTCTTTTTCGATCTCATCAGACTACTTTACGAAAAAGGAAATGAGAGAGTTTTCTTTTAAGTGTTTTTCGAGACTTTATAATCATGAAAAACCTTTGAGTTTTCTATCTTTCGACTCATTAAAACAAACATCGACAGGCCCATACGGGATTAAACCCTTACTTCTTCCAGTTCGTTAAACAATGGAAGAGGAACTTACCGAAGGTGAGTTATATCGAGCATGTGTTACCCTCCTCGAGTTCGTTAAATTAAAAGGAGGTAATCGTCTATTTGGATGGGGGAAAAAATTGAAGGAAGCAAGCCAAGTAATTTTTGAGAACATTACCAGTAACTCTTAGAATCGCCCTTGAACATGACACTTTGTCTTTGCGCACATATTAATCTACTGAACCTCTGCACTGAACCAATCCTCTGAGTTTTTCTTACTCCTTTGGGTCACCCAACGAAAGTCACAGTATCCATTGCATCATCATGTTTTGGTACATGTCATGTTTTTGTTTTTGTGCCTCAATGTTCAAGGGAAGTATCTGCCTCGAGATTCGGCCATCACAAATATCGTGTTTCAATACCCCTGTCAGTCCATATTCATTTGATCTACTGGTTACATCTCTTTGTCCATTTCGTGTCGTTGATGGGGGATACATCAAGGCCCTCCTTCGACGAGTCTATTCCTGTCGACTTCAACACATTATCTAGGAACTAGACTTAGAAACTAGTTAGTACTTTGGGACCTGCATGCCTCAATGGCAAGCCTCCTCACATTTGACAGTGAGTTTACATCATTGACCTCTGATCGGATGATTCCATGGATGTTCGACTTCATCTCATCTATTCACATTCGTTGGAATGTACTAGAGTACCTTGGGAATCATTGACATCAATGGTGATTTCCCTCGCTCTTGTTAACGGTTTACATCATTGATCGGTAATCAAGTGGTTTTTGCCATGTCTGACATTAGGACATCTATTCACATGGTTAGATTCGTACAACATTGGGATCGGTAAGAAGACTCTGGGTTGAGTGATCACTCTGATATGTACTTTGCCCAGGTTGCGACGGAGTTTCTCTTGAACAATGACACATATATTGTCACATAGATCCACTTTGTATTGGTCATGGCTATGTCTTGTCATCTCGTAGATCCACTGTGTATTCTTCATGGCTACGATCAGTTCAGGTCATGGGAGTCTAGATCCATAGTGTATTTTCAGTGGCTATACCTTTTATCAATATAATTATGGATCCACAGCGTATTTATGGCAGTCATACCTTGAAAGTCTCTATCACTCAAGCATAGGTATGCCTGCCTTGGGTTTGAAGCATGTCTTAATATTTGTTTGATGGTTGTGTGCAGCTTCTGTCAAGTTCTCTGAGCCCGCACCCTTGCTTGAAAGTCTGCAAAGTATTTCAGTTATCAGTTGTCATCTTCGAACTTCACACTTTGGGGGGCAATCTGTTGCACCTCAAAATTACTCACTTTGCAAGTGTCGCAAGTGTCGTCATTAGTGTCGCAAGTGTCGCATCTTGACCGCAAGTGTATAAGTGTTGCTAACCTATTCTAGGTGAAAATTGGTTTGTTGAGAAGAATGAGGGAAAGATCCCCTCAATATCTGAAGGCAGTTGGATTCAAATCCTTGGTCAAGCCATGATCTTAGGGAAGATCCATAACTGAAGGAGGAAAATCCTCAACTTACCCCAAAGATATCTCAAGTGGTTGGGCCTATCTAAACCTATATAAACAGGCCTTCTCATGGTGAAAGAGGAGGGAAAAAGTATTGTGAAGCATCCAACCTATGATCTCATGAAGAAGGTGTCTTTTGGAACATCAACATTCAGTGTGTGGACTGTTTGATCAAGGGTTCGGACGAGGAAGGCTTGACGAAGCTGCTACACTCACATCTATGGCTGTAAGCACTATTCATTGTTGTTCTCTTTAATATAATATGCTTGGCTTGTTTCTTTCAAATCTGTGTTTGATCTCACATGAATTTGTCTCTAATAGATAGGTCTATTTCTAACTAATCTCAGTAGAGTAGGAAGTTGTTCGTACTTTTGTTTGTCTACAGGGCTTATCGAGGAGCATAAGATTGGAGCTCAACTCGGACCGTGCTGGGACAAACACCGGTAAAAGGTACTTCTTTTATCCTTCCTCCTCACAC
>ML782548.1:2418121-2429929 GCA_009831015.1 Picea engelmannii | reverse complement strand
ACAATTATGAGTGGAAGCCTTTGAGTTGGTTTCGGGCTTGATACCCTGCCCTTGCGTGTGGATCAGACTGACGACCGTTCCCCCAGGCTATATTGTTGTTTGTGGTGACCTTAGTGGCCTATCTCTCTAGGTTCTTACCCAAGGTGACTGTGGAGGGGAAAGTCTCTACAGTACCTGGAATCGACGTTGATCAAACTCACTCGGGATCCTTGGAGGGTATACCCACGATTATGTGTGGGAGCTTGCACCAGGGCGTAAGTCTGTTAAGCAGGTCGTCAACGTAACTTTTCCACCTTAGCCCCGCCCCTTCTCGTCTCGTTGTTGCGACGTTGGATTTCATCAGCAACTAGTGGCTCCGAAATTAGAAGGTATTGTTTGCTTGGTGATTGCCTCTTAGTTTTTGTTTACTAGTGTGTGTTGTTTGTTTCTCGAAGTTGACCTTAGGATTTTCGTTGGGGAGTTTATTACTTGTTTACAATTTCTCCTCCACGACGTTCACGTTGGATGCAAGGTTTGTCCCCGGAACATCCAGAAGCTTCGCAACCTTTGCACACAGCAACACCTGAGGGTACCCCAGAGGACTCTCCTCGTCCGGGTGAAATCCCCCTTGTTACTTTACCACACGTGGACATAAGTGACATCCCAGAAGTTGTTACACCACCTCCACAAGTAGTATCCACTGATCCTCTTGCTGAATTTTGAATTCACAATACTATAGAGGATTATCGCATTCGTCGTCGTGAACGACCTTCAGGACGATTTCATCTTTCTGGAGAAACTCTTGCTGTATATTCTAAATCAATTGTTGGGCCTTCTCACGGTGTAGTAGGTCAAGATCCTTTAGAGTCAGGTAATTTCCGACGAGTCTTGTTTGGTACTGAATCCCCTGTTTACGAACTCGTCAACCCTCCTGAGTCTTTCGAGCCAGAGACTACACCAGAGACTACCACATATAGTTTCGTCCTCCCTCCCGAGATGGCCCATCTCGCCAATACTACGAGTGTCCAAACTGAGATTCCGGCAACTACTCTTGCCCCTATTAATACCCAGAGACCTTCTGAGATTAACCCGAATTTACCCCCTGGTTACCACGCTTTGAATCCTTCGTTGAATTTTCCTCATCCAACACCTCCACAAACTCCAGCTGGTTCACCAGGTGGTCCTCAGTTTCCTGGACATCCTATTCCCGGTTTCATCCCGACACTCCCTCCTCAATTTTTTCCTTCTGGTAGCACTAATCCAACTGGCATTTTTCCGACTGTTGCACCTAACCTGCACATTCCTGTTGGTGGACAGGGTGGTACGGTTACTTTTCCTCTTCCCAGACACACTGCTGTCACTGCACAACCGACAGTGGGCATACAACTTCCGAGTGGAACTATACCCACAGCAGGAGGTCCAACCTCACCCTTTGGACAAAATATACCTCCTGAATTGGCCCAGTTTTGGACTCAACTTTTACAAAATCTTCCTCAGAGTACTGGGGGGCAGCAAGTTGTCCCTACAGTTGGCCAACCTTATCCAGGGGTAACTAATCCTATTTGGGGAACGAATCAAATTACTCAACCTCAAATCCCTGCTCAAACTCAAGGCTCAAATCCTTGGGGTTACTTTCCTATCCGCCCACCACCGAATCAACCAGGGGCTTCCCTCTACGGGCAGTCTTCTTACGCTGCTACTGGTTTTCCGATGGGGATCCCACCTCAAAGCCACCAGTACCTGCAAGTGAACCGACAGTTGTCGTTTCTTGCTACCTTAGACTTGCCAGATTTGTCTAGGATCCTGAATGATCCTATTCGTCACTCTCCTCAATGGCCTGCTATCCCTGCCAAACTTCCATCAGACATTCCGAAATTCGATGGCAAGCCGGGAGAGGATCCTAATAATCACGTCATGACCTTTCACTTATGGTGTTCATCCAACTCGTTGATGGATGACTCCATCCATCTTCGTCTTTTTCAACAAACCCTTACCGGTTCGGCTGCGAATTGGTACATTGAATTACCAAGAGGTTTCTTTTCTGATTTCAACACCTTGGCCATGGCCTTTCTCACGCACTACTAGTTACTGATCCGCTACGATACTGGGACCAAGATCCTAACATCTTTCAAACAAACGAAAGGTACTCACATCTCAGATCACATACATGAGTGGAGACGTCGACGACGTCTCATCAAACTTGAACTCCCTGATCAGTTACTGGCTGAATGGTTCACGAAGTCATTCGTGAACGAGATTGGTAAAGACATTTCTATGGGCGGTGTTGTGACAGAAGAGCAGGCTATAGCTAGAGCTCAGTATCTTGATCTCGTTTATTCGCAAACGGGAACACTCTACACTTTACTACCCGAACTACCTCGTCCTGGCACTTCCAGCGCTTCTACTGCTCCAGCTGCCTCACATGCAGCTGATGGTGTGATTGGGACTGCTCATACCCATTCACATTCCGTTTCGACCACAACCCCTAAACCCACCTCTTCTAATGTTCAGAATGTCTCGTCTCCTGCTCCTCCCGCCGGTAAAACCTCAGAAGTGAACGATGTTCAATCTACACCGACCGGTAAGAATAAGTCAAAGAAAGGGAGAGGCAAGAATAAGGGGGGTAAAAACAATAATCCTACCGAACAAACTACAAATGATCCTGTTGAAGAGAGGGATAAACGTAAACCGCGCTACCCTTGTCTTATATGTGGTGACGATCACTATACCAAAGATTGTCCTCGACGTGCCGAGGTTTCTAAGTTCCTTCAGGGAACGCCGAAACCACCTACCCCGACAGTCTTGTCTCAGCCTTTCCCGTCTCAGCAACAGGCCTCATTGGTCATCCATGACCAACCTTCTACTTCGACCACATCATATGTTTTGATGTGCACCAGTGATTCTAAGAAGAATGACGTTGCAATTGCAACTAGAGCTAAAGACTATACTCCTTCTAAGGAGAAGGTTGATGACTTACCTCCTGATCTGGTACAAGCTTCTCCATCGAATCCACCTACAAACGGTCCTCTTCATCTCGAAATACCGAGTCTTGATACAGTCCTACGACCCCCTAAAGGTGTTGTTCGCAAGTCGGCGTTCAATCCTCACGCTCGTGTGTCTCAGAACTACAGTATTGTAGAAGATCTGGCCCAAGCACCTTCGGCGATGTCCACCCTTGAGGTCCTTCAGTCTCGTCCTGCGCAACGAAGGGCCCTGTTGAAAGCTATAGGTGGTATTGACCCTACGGATTCGAACTTGATAGTCTTTGACTTGGACGAACATGTTCCAAGGTTGCCTCCCCAACTTGCTTTTCAAATACAAGTTATTGTCGCCGACAAGAACATTTGTCGGACAGTGGTTGATGAGGGGGCCTCTACGTGTGTAATGTCTCTTGCTTGTTGGAAAGCCATTGGCTCTCCTCCGTTAACAGAATCACAAAATACTCTGCAAGCCTTTAATGGCTCTGGTTTTAAGCCTTACAACGTTATTTCCTCGTTGCCTGTCACTCTCGAAGGTAAGACCGTCCAAATTGAAGTGGAGGTTTTTTATTCTCATTTAGATTATAATCTCCTTCTTGGACGTAGCTGGGTAGATTCCATGCGCGCTGTTGTGTCCACTCTTTTCCGGGTATTACGTTTTCCTCACCAGGGAAGAGTAGTTACAGTTGATCAGCTTGCCTTCTTTAATTCCGATACTCGCACGGGGAATGTACCATTCATAGCTAAAACCCCCCCGGGCTACGAGAATGTTGGAGTCGGTCTCTTAAAAGACTCTTCGTTAATGGGTACTTTTCCCATACCACCACCACCCGATATTCTACGCATGTTCGTTGCTTCAATTAATATGATCTCCGTTGTTCCTTATGAACTTCCTGCGTCTTTTGACCCTTGGATAGTCCCAGATCTAGGAGATCATGCTCGTTACGGTGACGTTATGCCGTTAAGTCCGATTGAGTCTGCTTATCAAGCGATTCAATCAGAAACCTCTTCTACATCCTCTCTGGAGGAGTTGTCTCTTGATCCTTTCTGCGTTGTTTTTCCCATTGACGAGATGATCATGTCCATCATGGCCGATACGCCTTGGGACGATGGGCATCATCGTTCCATTTTGTTTCTGGAACAACACACTCTGGAGAATTATCAGCGGATTTCGACTCCGTCAACCGTTGTTGTCACAATGACCGTTCTTGGATCTACACGTGATGTGTTTGCAGAAGGGAACCTAAGTAATATTTCTCCTACGATTCCCGTTGATATTTCAGTGAAACCTGGAATAGTAGAAAATGTTCACATTGGAGCTTCGTGTTCTCCAGAGGAAATTGTCACTTATACTGCGTTATTCAAGGAATTTCGTGATATTTTTGCCTAGAGTTACGACGAGATGCCAGGTATTGACCCATCTATCGTTGTGCATGAGATCAAAACGTACCCTGGAGCCAAACCCGTATGACAACGCCTCCGTCCTATCCACCCACGCAAAGTGGCAGCCATTAAACTCGAAGTTGAAAAACTTCTTAAAGCCGGTTTTATTTACCCCGTGGCTTTGACAGAATGGGTTTCTAACCCTGTACCGATCGATAAGAAAGGTGGAAGCATACGTGTCTGTGTCGATTATAGGGACCTTAATAAAGCTTGTCCGAAGGACAACTTTCCGACCCCTTTTGTCAACCAGATCGTCGATGACTGTGCCGGTAGTGAGATCTTTTCCCTCATGGATGGATTTTCCAGCTACAACCAGATTAATATCGCTCCCGAGGATCAACATAAAACCGCTTTTATTTGTCCTTGGGGTACTTTCGCCTACCGAAAACTTTCATTCGGTCTAAAGAACGCAGGTGCCACGTTTCAACTTGCGATGTCTTATGCATTTCACGATATTAAGCATATCGTTCAACCTTATTTGGACGATTTGCTGGCTCATTCCTTACACCGCGTCGATCACCCTAATCATCTTCGAGCTATTTTCGTTCGTTGTCGATTCTATCACATTCATCTAAACCCGCATAAATGCGTCTTTTGTGTAGAGTCCGGTCGTCTTCTCGGTTTCATTGTGTCACGTCAAGGGATCTGGGTAGATCCGATTAAGGTTGAGGCAATTCTCAATCTTCCTCCTCCTTCTTCACTACACCATTTACAAAGTTTGCAGGGGAAAGCAAACTTTATTCGTCGTTTCATTCCGAATTACGCCGAGATTACTCGTGGTTTCACACGTCTCTTAAAGAAAGGATCAGAGTTTGTTTGGGACAAAGTTGCCAACAACGCTTTCGAAGCTCTAAAGTTGTCCCTTACAAAAGCTCCTCTTCTTTTTCCTCTGGATTATAGTAGGGATTACTTTCTTTATTTAGCAGCGTCCGAGTATACCATCGGTATGGTCCTTGTTCAAGAGGATGATACCCGCGATGAACATGTTATATATTACTTGAGTAGAAGTCTATCATCGACGGAAGTCAAGTACCAACATGTTGAGAAACTGGCTTTGGCTGCTGTTCAAGCAGTCCAACGATTTCGTCATTATATTCTTGCCAGAAAAACTACTGTGATTTCACATTGCAACCCCATGCAACATATATTGACACGTCAATTGCTGGGGGGCAAGTACTCCAAATGGATAGTTATTCTCCAGGAGTTCGATTTGGAATTCGATCGCACCACATCGAAGAAATCCTTGGTTTTTGCTGAGTTGATTTGTGATTTTCCCCACACAGCCACGGAAAATGTAGCAGTTGATTCGTTACCTGACGAATCACTTTTTCTTATAAGTACCGATGATATTTGGTACGGAGATATCATTATATATCTCCAAACTCAAACTTTTCGGCATGCTTTGTCCAGTAATGAACGACGTCGGATACGTTATCAGGCTCGCCATTACATTATTCTTGGCGACACTCTTTATCGTCGAGGCATTGACTCTGTTTTTCGATGTTGTTTGACCTTTGACGAAGCTGAGAAAGCTTTGAATGACTGCCACTCGGGGGCATGTGGTGGTCATATGTCTGGGTATGCTACTGCTCAGAAAATTTTATGTGCAGGATACTTCTGGCCTTCTCTGTTCCATGATTGCATTACTGCCGTTCAGAAGTGTCATGCCTGCCAGACCTATCAACAGAAGATTCGGTCGCATCCCGCTCCCCTTCATCCTGTAGTCATAGTAGGTCCTTTTGCTAAATGGGGCATTGATTTTATGACATGTCACCCTCACTCGGCCGGGGGGCATGGTTACATTATTGTAGCTGTGGATTATTTCACAAAATGGGCCGAGGCAATGCCGACATTCGATAATACTGGGAAGACTGCAGCGCTATTTCTATTTAACCATGTCATCACTCATTTCGGTGTCCCGCAAGCTATCGTTACTGATCATGGTAGTCACTTTTGGAATTATATGATGTCAGAACTTACAGAGAAGTTGGGCCTTCGTCATGACAGCTCAACACCTTATTATCCACAGGCTAATGGCCAGGTCGAAGCTATCAATAAAGTTCTTATAACGATGATTCAACGGATGATAGGAATACATAAGACTAGCTGGCACACGATGTTGTTTTCAGCATTGTGGGCATATCGGACATCTGTTAAATCCGCCATGAGATTTACACCCTTTCGTTTAGTTTATGGCATGGAAGCCATTCTACCCATAGAATGCGAAATACCATCTTTGAAGCTAGCTGTAGAACTCTTGCCTAATACTTCTGCCGAAGAGGAACGTTTGTTGTTTTTAATGCAATTGGACGAGACCCAACGTGATGCCACTTTAGTAATCGAAGCCCAGAAGAAATGCGTTAATACACAGTATGACAAGCATGTCAAACCTCGTGTCTTCTCTGAAGGAGATCTTGTTCTTCTATATGAACAGGATAAAGATGTCCTAGGAGCTGGGAAATTCGAACCAATGTGGCGTGGGCCTTATATTGTTAGCAGAGTTTTAGGAAAAGGAGCGTATGAGTTAGTGGATTATGACCGTGTGCCTTTGAGTGAACCCAGGAATGGGTTGTACTTGAAGAAGTACTACGCATGAGTCATTTGTGCATGAGTACTTGTATTTTATGTATCATACTGCGTGAGTGTGTTACTTTAATTTTGCTTTTGACGTTGTCTGGTCTCTACCCTTACGTGACGTTGTGTTTGTTTGCCAGATGTCGGAGTTTTCGCTACCTTATATTGGCTTCGCTGATGGTGCTAGCCATAGTACTCGGAATCTAGCTTCCACTGCTTGGGCAATCTATGCCCCGACAAACGAACTCATATCTCTACGAGGTATATGTCTTGGACGAGCAACCAACAACATTGCAGAGTATAGCGCCGTGGTTGAATTATTGGTTGATGCTATCTCTCTAGGAATTCGTCATTTGGTTGTTTGACTTGAATCGCAGTTGGTAGTACTACAGCTCAGTAATGTATATTCTATTCGAAGTCCTATTTTATTAAGGGTATACTTGTGGATTCACCTCTTGGAACGACATTTTGATTACTTAGAATATCAACACATTCCGAGAAGTCTTAATACATTGACAGATGCTTTAGCTAATTATGTATTAGACAGACATTTAAATCACTTATAAAATCAAACACATTAAATTGTACACAAATGTAAAGTAAGCCGGTAGATCCCATGTATATATAACGATCAAAGTTTGTTTTTTACAAAATGCGTCCGAAGACCAAAATATCAAAAATGAATCTCCTGGATTCTACAAAAAGTGACATCACTAATGATGTTCACGATAGCATGCTAAGGTCCTAGCAAGTCTATGGAGAAAACGACCCATAGAGGCAGAAACTCCCATGGTGTGACGTTGATCGCGTCGTGGGATCTCCTCCAGAGGCATCTCTGGAACATCGGCCATCAAACCCTCTAAGTTTTGCTCCACTGTAAGATAGTCCTCGGCATACTGGGGGACTGGAACTGCTACCTCTCCTCGATGCTAGACAGGAGAGCTACCAGCTGGTCTATATGCCCCAACATCTGTGTTATCAACAAGATTTTGGTGTTAGTCTTCGGATAAAACCATAAAACCAAAAACATTTAATATGATGAAAATACAAAAACATCTAAAAAGTTAAAGTTGGTGTTTTTCTTACCAATATCTCCCCACTGTGCGTCTTCAGGAAGAGCAAGGTCAGGATCACCGCGAAAGTCCAAACTGGCATACGCATAGTCCTCTATCATCAAAACCTGGCCTTGGAGCCAGTCGAAGAAACGATCGTCATACCGGACGATCGGTCCTGTCACATGTCTGGCCATAAGTTGGCACCATCGCAACATCCGTGGATCCCTAGGACCCGGAAAAAGCCAATCTGCCTGAAGCCTATATACTGGAACCCTCTCGCAGAAGAAGGACACTAGCAACGATCCATAACCAAACTGCTTTAGATTTCCCTACCTGCATTTGGTCAGTTGTTTCTTGAGGCTGCGTAACACTGCGTCAGCCCAGTTGAAGACCCAGGGCTCGACACACTCTAGAGCATACTGAAAATAGCTCTGTAGAGCCATATGCGGGGCAGCACTTCCCGCCATCCGAGCTATGGTGAAGAGTATGGTACGGAGAGTGATATCAGTCACTCCCCAAATGGCCACCTTCCCGTCCCGGCGTTCAGCCTCAGGCACGCAATACTGTCTACAATACTCACTCATTTTCATGCCTCCCCTACGGTTACCAGTCAAGCTGACATAAGAACCCCGTCTTGACAATCCGGTCAGGAAATAGATATCCTCAATATCAATCGTCAATGTGTGAGCACCGACATTAAAAACCTGTTGATCCGGATCCCACATCCGGACTAAATGTTCCAACAATCGAACCTGGGCTCTCATGCCCGGTATGCGGAAATACTTTAGGAGACCGCAATATCTTAAAGCGGCAATAGTTTGAGGATGATTTTCGGCGGCGACATTGTCTTCTTCGTGCTCTCGTTCCCTCCATTCGAGCACCATAGCGATAACTATTAACCTGCATGGAAACCATATAAAGATAATTAATAATCTTAAAATTTGAGAAAATTGGTTTTATTGGCTAAAACATTATGCAAAATTTTGACTCTGCGCCATTCGCAGGAGGGGTATAACGCACAGTGTGGATTTCCCGCACCCTACCTTAAGCCCGCCTGCGGGAATAAGGACTTCTCGTAGGCCCCGTATGGGTGGCCTGCGAGAATCCTCTTGCGCGCATAGGGTTTCAAAACTCAACCTAAAACTTAATTTTTAACCATTAAAATCATGAAATTAAACCATGCAAAGCAAGAGAATGGAGTACTTACCAATCTGATCCAGACGGTTCGTAGAATGATGCCCCGAAGCTCCCACAAATCGACGACGAAGATCGGAGGTAAAATGGAGGTTTTTTGCACTAAATTGGTAAATGGGTAAAACATATGGTAAAAATGAAATGTAAATTTGTTATTATTTACTTTTTACCATAGTAAAAGTGGGTTTTTCATATTTATTCACTCTTTTACCCTAATTTCTAATACGAAAGTGAGTAAATGACTTGCAGGTACCTAATGCAGATGATTATGGACAAAAAACTTTTGCAATATGATGTGTTTTGTTTGTTTCCTATGGTTTTTTAAGTGCATTTTTATCCGTTCTAGCACTTGCATTAGACTTGAGAACGTGATCGAGCGTTGTTTTATCCTTTTTCCAGGCTCGTTGAGGTTACACAAAAAAGGAACCCCCCTGGAGTTGACTTTAAGCTCTTTTCACGACTCCCTAAATATGAAAAGATTGTCGAGTGATCTTGCTCTTTTCACACTCGTTAAAGTATTTGAAGTTACGCGTCTTTCGAGCGATAGTTTAACCCTTTTTCGGTCTCGTTGGACTATTGTACGAAAAAGGCACTGAGAGAGTTCTCTTTTGAGTGTTTTTCCAAACTCTATAATCTTGAAAAACCTTTGATTTTTCTTTCTTTGGACTCATAAAACAAACATTGAAAGGCCCATATGGGATATGAGTTTTCTTTACGTGTTTTTCAAACTCTCGAAACATGAAAAACCTCCGAGTTTACTATCTCTGGACTCGTTAAACAAACATTGACAGACCCGTAATGGGATCGAACCACTCCTTCCTAGGGTTCGTTAAAAATACTCCGAGGGACTCATCCGAAGGATGAGCTTATATCAACAAGCATATGTGATCCTCTTCAAGCTTGCGTAAAAATAAAGAGGTACTTGCCAGAAATGGTGGGGGAAAATTTGGGAAAGGGATATGTTTCATCTTTACATTAATTGGCAGTAAGAGTCGCTCTTGAACATGACACTCCCTATTCATCATCTGAAGCTGGTTTGGGTAATCCATTTGTCTCTCATTCGATTTGATAACGAGGTCTTTTCATGTGTCGCATTTGAGTCAATGCTGCCAAATCATTGGTCGTGTCGTTCATATGTTCAAGAGAAGTCTGTCTGAAACCTCTACTTGAGTCGGCCATCTGCAGTTATCCATTCCTTTCGTGTCGGCCTTCCCTGTGTCCAAAGTCCAATTGCCACATACTCTGTTTCACCTTCAAACTCTGTTACTCATTTCGTGTCACTGATGGGGGATACATCAAGGCCCTCCTGTGACAAGTCTTGTTCCGTCGACATCAACACATTATCCGGGATTGAGACTTAGAAACCATTCAGTACCTTGGATCTTGCATGCCTCAATGGCAAGTTTCCTCGCTTTCGACAGTGGGTTTACATCATTGACCCCTGATCGAAAGATTCTGTTGATTGTTCGACATCAACTCATTTATTCACAGTCGATAGATTGTACTGCAGCACCTTGGGAGTCATTGACATTAATGGTGATTTCCCTCGCACTTGTTAACAGTTGCATTAATGACCGGTAATCAAGTGGTTTCTGCCATGTTCGACTTCGACACATGTAATCACATGGTCAGATTCGTACTTTAGACGATGAGGTTGAAGACCCTGGATATTATCTTTGTGATCCAGGTTGCGATGGAGTATCTATAATTTGCGACACATAGATCCACTGTGTATGTTTCGTGGCTATGTCGTCTTGACTGAAAATTTGTCGCATAGATCTACAGTGTATTCAGGTGGCTATGCTATGTAATGACTACATGGATCCACAGTGTATGATTGGTGGCCATGATCTTTGTTTATGATGTCATCAGTCTATGATCTGAGTATGGGAATGCCTACCTCAGAAGGGATATATATTATTTTCTGTCGATGCTTGGATGTTTGCAGGTTTCTGAGTAGATGCGCTTTTGGTTCTTGACACACACATGCAGCTTACAAAGTCCGTCGACTGTCACTGATTCCACTCTCAGACTTTGGGGGGCATTCTGTTATCCGCAATTTTGGTCATTGTGATGATGTCATGATGAGGTCATGATGATTGAAAATCAAGCTCTTTACCAAGAATATTTTCCTGAGAAAAGTTACAGTTGTCTTCTTCCAGAATTCACATTTTGAAACATGTTCGCAGGCTGCTTATATAGTCACCTGCGAGAATGCCTGTTTCTCGCATTCTTCTTTAAGCTGGGGTGAGAACTTCTCGCACTGTACTCATGGTTAGGGTTTGAACATGATCTTAAAGGGAAAAAGATAAAGATCTCGAACCTTCTAGAAGGGTGAGTTGGCTTTCGAATGGTTGTTCAATTACTGGCATTCCAGATATCTTGGGATCATTCCCTATCCAAGTAACTAAACTATCTTATCCTATATATTGAGGATATTGATCATGGAAAAGGTTAAGCATAAGCAAGCTAGCAAGAGATTGATTGGAGAATTGTTAGAAGCCTGTATGGAGAACTGATGCTACAGCAGCAAGAGACTACAACAAGGTCATCACAAGTGGTTGATTTTCTTCATGCATGAGCAA